>JAVQJL010048727.1:0-19222 GCA_036024295.1 Nannoperca obscura
CCCTGGACATCTCTGAGTCACTCTCTGATGTGTTTTGTGTCCATCCTACATGCTGAGATCCTACAATAAACCTTCTAAAACGTGATGCAATTGTGGTCCGTCTGTCTGATCCGTGACAGTTTTATGTTTTAAAGAAAATCAAATTATATTCTTTATGTTATTATGCATTCATAAACATATATATATTACACCCAATGATCCATGATCACATTCCGAGCCAAGTAATTCACAAATATGGCATTCAACTGAGCAAAAGTATTGCTGTGAGTAATATCACCTGAAGCCAGGTAAGTGGGAAAGAAACGTTACCTGAAGGTGTATAGTGTAGGCCGCTTATACAGCGAGATTGTGGCAGGCATTTTTTTTATGTAAACAGGGGAAATAATTAGAACTAACATTTAGAAAATGATTAAAACCTCAAATATACTATGACACAGATAACAGATAACACAGATCTGCCTAACATTGAAACCAATAGTGAAGATTTAAGAAAGCGGTAATGTTTTTCAGGAAACCAATAAGTTGTCCTTGAACTAAATCTTAGAACATCCTTTCAGTGTGTGTGTGTTTACCTAAAGACCAGCTACTCTCTGGGGATGTGTCCACCGGTGCCACCCATGACATGGCAACAGTGCTTAGTCAATTCCTCAGGGTGTGGGTGCCACAGGGCGAGTGATAAACGAGAGTCACGCCTGTGTGTGTGTGTGTGTGAGGCCATGGGTAAATAAACCTCCGCTCTTCTTTCTTTTTATCCTTATCCGAGACATGGAAACACCATCCTTTTCCTCCTCAGCTGCTGACAGCTCTCATCCCACTCTCTGTAGTTCTTGGCCCGTACCTTAACATCGTTGGCAGCTGCAATGAAACTGACAATGAAACTTTACTTTAGGTTAAAAGTTAGGAAAACACTGTGTTTATGCTTATAGGATCCCACATGCTGTTGTTGATGGGGAGGGTCAGGTATATTCATGTATTAACTGTAGAAGCATTCAATCAGGTACAAAAGCTGCTTTGCAGGCAGAAACAACCAGTGTTTGAGTTGAAAGTTACACAGAGGTTCAGTGGCAACATAACAGCATAGCAGCAGGACACATAGCATTCCTGCTGCTAACAGGGAAAAATGCTGAACTGAACCAGCAGAGCAAAGTGAACAGAATGCTTTCTGTGCACCAGCTGCTAGAATCGTCCAAAACTGGAAATCAAATTTCAAGCAAGGTGATTCTTCCAGAAATGCTCCTTGGGAGTCAAACAGTGGACTTTAAAGTTGTTATGTTAGTTTCTCTCTATTTCTCTCTACTGTTTTGTTTACTTCCCCCTGGCATTTTGTTCACTATTGTACATCAATTCGTTTAATGAAATGGAACATTAAGTCCATTCAAATATTCAAAAGACTGTCTGCAAACTAAGCACAAAGTCGCAGGTCAGTTGACCAAAGTTGAACTTGACACGACGCAACCTTAACATTCGGTTATATAGTCTTTCACAGGCGGCAGGAAACTAGCAAGGCCTTCTGAGGTTATTCAGAAGTATGAATGTCACAAATATTGAATTAAAAACAAGACCGTAGGCTACTGAGGATGTTGTTAGTGGCACTGACACCAAACCTTGTCAAAGTAGCTAAATCACTCTGAAAACACAGTGAAAGGAATGGCTGGAAAGAACAGGCAAACAAAAGCCCGTCTTGATGGAATCCCCTGGGTCAGTGTGGGCATTAAAGATAGATATCAGAGAAAACATTTACTGAGACAGACCAGCCTATTTTCTGTCGCCAAACACACTGCATGTTAAGATTAGACAGAAATGTGTCACTGCATTGGACCGAATCCATGGCAGCGGCTGCTGGGCATCTGGGCAACGGTTAGAATCTTAAAATTGAACGTTCACTACACAAATAAAAACACTGAACTGATTATTTGGTTTATACAGCGTGAACAAAGGATTCCACTCCCTGTACGCCTCTGTCACATCCCCTCCACCCCACTCTATCCCACCACACCCCTTTCACAAAGGAAAATAAGGAGGCACTGAAAAAGCATTGAGCTAGCCTACAAGCTCAGTGAATTCTAGGTAGTTCTTGACTGTGTCATAAATGTCTGTAATCACAGTGATGAGTCAGTTTTCAGGTCTCTGAATACAAATGTGGTTACAGCTGATACTCATTTCCATAATATTTTACTAATGATTCTATTCTCTACTGCACTGAAACGTCCGGTTCATCTCCAATTACATCCACTGTGTCACTTTGGGAGGGACTCAATCGGACGCAATCACATTCCTTGAAATCTACCATCATCAACCAATACTCCATCTGGAAACTCGGCAGCTCAAAGAATGACAATGTAGGTTTAGTAAGTTCAGCCCTCTTGTTCTTCCTTCCTCTTCAAAGTGGAAGGCAGGTCTCTTCCTCCTCTGCCAGCCCCACTATCTGAGAGAACGATGCATACTTTTAGAATGATGACTGATTTGGGTTGACCATGTCTGAAAATTGTGTCACTACCTCTGCAGTTATTATTGTACCTTAAGGAAGTTTGTCAGCCTTCCAAATCAATGATTCAGAAAGAAGGGCTTTTCTTAGTTTCTATTAGTATTATTAATTCTATTTTAAATCTTACACTAACTATTATACAGAGATGTGGAGTGTTGGTTGATTCACATTATTTACTTTCAGCAAGTAAAACTATTTGAAGGTAAAAGTACATATTTGAAAAAAAGTTTAATTTGTCTTTTTTGTCACTCTGGGGGGCAACAGAACAAGCTGAAAACACAATGATGACACATTATCACATTATAAACTTGATATGGCTAACTTGCTAGCAAACTGTTGCTTTTTTACACATCCAGCAGACACAGAGCCACATTAGTATTCATTTGGAGTCATGTTTCTGTCCACCTGCCAAATGTAAGTGAGTATTCACTCTTATTTTAGCTCTGTTTTTGGTCTCTACAAACACCTGAGGGAAATATCTGGCTCTTTAGCTGCTCCATTTACTGACCAGTCATTTTGTACTAGAAAGCTAGTGTGCAGTAGGTTTATTAGATTTTTCACTAACAAAATAGCTGCTGGAAACAAGGTTCATGGGGTTGTTTGTTGCAGGCTGTAAAACCAAAACAATGACCTTAAAGACGCTAAAATGCTCCGTTGAACTGGGTGGAACTGCAGAGTCGGATAATGTGGATAATTCTCTGCGGGTGTTTCATTAAGAGTGAACCATTTCAACTTTGAGCCACTGTTAATGCAGAAATTATTAAATTGGTGTAGCTTTAAGTTGTTTTTTTTCAAATAATTCTGACAAACATTCTCTTTTTAACATGTTGATTGCAAGCAGGCAATCAAGCAGCCTTTTGAAGCTGTATTGGGTCTGGATGCTGTAAAATTGAACAAATTCATATTGTAGAGGCTATTGTTATGTATCCTATAGTTTATTTATAGCTAATATTAAGACAATATCATATTTTGTAATTTGATCACATGCATCTGTAAACTGAAGTGAAAATGTAAATGGAACAAATTGGAAATATGTACCATTCGCTCAAAACAATACTGTAAAATATACTCTTAAGCTTAAATATACACTAATATTGTTGTGTAACATAACTTCAGACTACACCAAATACATACAAAAGGCTTGTTCTAAGGCATGTCATATTCCCCAAAACGAAAGTATCTGCGAACTATCTCTTTGTTAACACACGGAACATGTTTTCACTTCCATTAACTGATCCGCCCCTGAAACTGTCTGGAGCCCCCTGCGGAGGCCCCGTCTCTGACACACATTATTTGACCCCTCGAGAATACCTTCCTGTTCCCCGAGATACCAACTGATTTCTATTGCCTCTACTTTCCCACTCAGTTATCCTGCCTTCAACTAAAACAAAAAATGGGGGTCAAGATAAAACGTAACAAGATACACTGGTTTGTGCCCCTGAAATCTGACTCACGTACAGGTTCATCAAGAGTTACTTTACTTTTTAAATATGAAATATTTCATGTCAACTGGTGAACATTTTACAATTCATTATTTGATGAACATGTATTTTATGACAGACTAGTCAAAACAATAGTAAAGATGATACATGTGAATCACTTTTTTATACACGTGTATGTATTTTTGTCAGAGGTCTCTCTTCCCGTGAGACTTTAACCAGAATATTATCTAAATGGAGAAGAGTAACTCCTGGGGGAGGGTTATGGGATTTTGTTCACTCTCCTCTTATTAAAAGTTCATGTACCCCGCGCGCGTGCGAGATGGGCCAGTCTCTTTGAGATAATAAGGGCTTTGGAACGTGGGGGTTGAGCAATCAGACCGGGGCTGAAACTACTGGCCAGGACGGAACTTCCTTCCTCGCCTGGTCTGGGGAAAAAAAAGAACAGTTGGAAGCTTTTATAAATGGGGACTATGTTCAGCTTTCAGTCGCTCCTTCAGCTTCGGATCGTCGAACACGGAGGTTTAAACCACCACCGACAGCGTTTCTTAGCGTTTCTAGCGTCGACATCATGATTCCAACAACAAACGCACTGCTCATATGTGTGGTTTTCCTCTGCGGGCTGGAGGAAACGGTCCTCTCTCAGCGCGGACATTGCAGCGGGAATCAATGTGTTGCGCTTTTCCAGAAGCCCGAAAACTTTTTAGGCGCACAGAAAAGCTGCAAAGTCTTGGAAGGGCAGTTATTCGTGTTAAACCTGGAACACTTGGAGAGGATATTGAAGAGTGTACCCAGCGGGCTCAGCGGTAGTTACTGGCTGGAGCTGCCCAGCACAGAGCCAGCTGCGGCGGGTATCCAGAACTGCTCCTCCATCTCCGCGTCGAGGGGACGGACCGTGACAGTGTTCTGGGAGCCGTGCAGTAAAAACCTGGACGGATTTCTGTGCCAAAATACATTCTCGGAGACCTGCGGGGGCTTGCAGGCAGACGGGGGCGCACAGGTGAAGTACATCGCGCATTTGGGCTTCGAGGTGAAAGATTCGGACAGGTTTCCACTAGGAACCATCGCTTTGGCGGAAAAGGCTGGCAGTAAATATCCGGACTCCAAACACGTGTGTTTCTCGGGTTGGACGCGAGCTCCCTGGAGCTGCGAGGTGCTTAAGGGCGGCTGTGAGGACGGCTGCAACCCCGGAACACAAACTTGCACCTGCCCCGAAGGACAAAGTCTCCATCCCAACAACATCAGCTGCACCACAGATCCGTGCGCCAACTGTGCGCACGGGTGCCAACCGGAGGGCGACACCTACGTGTGCAAGTGCGTCAGAGGCTACAGGCTGGCACAGGACGGGGGGCGCTGCGTGGACGTGGACGAGTGTAAAGAGGAGAACCCCTGCACAGGTGAGGAGGAGGAGTGTGAGAACACGCAGGGGGGGTTCGAGTGCAGGTGCAGGGATGGCTTCGTGGAGGATGATGGCACGTGTGTGGACGCTGCAATCTGCGAACGGTGTGAGCACATGCTCTGTGACAAAGTCAGCGAGGTTTATGAGTGTGCGTGTCGGAGTGGGTTCCGCGTGTCAGACAAAGACGCCACCAAGTGTGAGCAGCACTGCAACGGTAGAGACTGTCCTGCCACGTGCATCCCGGACCCGGACAACGACAAGAAGGGCGAGCTCCAGTGTTTCTGCCCGGACGGATACATCATAGACATAAATAACAGCACCCCCTTTTGCACCGACATAAACGAATGTGAGAACGAGAAGCAGTGCGACCACGTGTGTGAAAATCTATTCGGTGGTTACATGTGTCTGTGCCGGGACGGCTTCGAGCTGCACGGCGACTACATGTGCGTCCCCGCCGAAGAGGAGGATGACGAATCGGGCTCAACCCCACCGAACCCCACACCTGCCAGCGCCCACCCGGCCGCCGTGCCCTCCTACGTCAAGACCGGCAGCGTCCTGGGCATCGCCGTGTTCGCCGCGCTGTGCGCCGTGCTGCTGTTCGTCCTGATCCGAAACGGGATCAGACGCTGCGGCAGATTTGTGCTTTCCTCCTTCAAACACCCAGATATCGACATTTTCTACCTGCAGCAGGTGACCACGGAGACGTACAAGAGGCTGTCCTTCGACAAACAGTTCAAAAACGACGCGCAAACACCAAAACCCCACCTGTGAGGAAGCACGCGGCTTGTTTGCTTCCCTCGCAGACATTTCAGTTACATGCAGTGTTTCTTTATGCTTTAAGTCAGTCACAGACTGTAAAGTCATAGCATACATCACAGAAGCGTAAAGATATGCAACCTTACAGGAAAACAGCTGGAAGCGTTCTGAAAGTATAATACATTTCTATATTGAATTATTCTTTAAATGAACATCCTCAAATTCAGCTAAATGGTTATCAAGAGTTCTTTTGTTGTGGAAATGGTCAAATGTATCGACTGGGCCGATGTTCCTTTTTGTAATGGTGGTGCAGTTCCATAAGAACACTGGCTGTGCCATGAATGACTTGTTTGGTTGTTGCTGTCTAATTATATTGTATGCACGCCTCACTGCACTGCACCTTGGTCTCTGCCGACACTTTCAATCCACATATCAAGTAATTCACATTCCACATATTGATTGTAATATGAACTGTTTTTTAACACCTGATCTTTATAGTTTTTATCTTTAGGTAAAATAACACTTTGTTAAACCACCAAAGGAGCTAAAATAAAGATCTCTTTAGTGGAATGCACATTATTTGCTGGTGTTTTACACAGGCCCAGTGACTCTCTGTCACTGCTGTTTGCTAATGAAATATATTACATGGATTATGACATTTGAGACAGATATGCAGTATATGTAGTTTTGAAGACCACTATTTGTTTTGGGATGTATTGGTTGATATAGGAACTGTTTGATGCATATTAACTGAAGTGTATAGTTTATTTGTGAACTTAAAGATATCGGTTCTTCTGGGCCCATACTTTGGAGAAAAGGTCCACATTGTGTTCTATGTGAACAGTAAGTCGTGAGCTGCAGGGCAACACTTAATTCTACGACATTATTCTGTATGTCCTGCAAATAGTATTAAATAAAACAGCTGCAGTTCCGTTGGCTTATATTCACCAATAATCCTGATGCGCTACACTGGCTGTACATGACGTGTTCTTAACTTCACTGTATTACTAATGAAGTGCTCCTGGAGCCACAGACGATGTGCTAAACATGAATGTATAACTGCTGCTATGGTGTAGGTATAAGAAAACACGCGTGCACCTCGATGTGATACGCGCATCCACTAAATGTCTGTATAACAGGCTTATTGCAAAGCTTTCTCTTGTCGCAGTGTTTGAATTTGTATTGGTGAATATGTCCCTATTGAGTGAATAATTAAAAGACAAAGTGTGAGATGTGGGTTGTATTGTGTTTTTTTCTTTTCTATTTGTTCAGATATTCTAAGTACATATCAAGTTTAATCAGTCTTTTTTCAGAGGGCAATAGGTGATTTTTCCTTTGATGCATCCCATGACAGAAACCAATGTTAATCTTACTTACTTTTCTTCTTTCTCAGCTGGCTCCTGTTAACATTGCACTCAAACTACATAGTAGGTGTGACGCTCACAAAAGCTCATATATATGTACATTTTCACAAATATATTTATAGTATTATAGACACTTAGCTGAGTCTTTTCAAAGCAATTGTGTAGTAAGGTGCAACACTGGAATAAGCATGATCGCCAACGTTATAGACTCAATGAGGACTTGGATAGGAAACCTTATCACAGTGTGCATTACAGTCATAGATTTGGCTGCAGTCCACATCCAGAGAGTGGAGTCAATGTGATAGAACATATTTATATTTACAATTACATACATTTACTTTATCTTTTTTTCCCCAAAACAAGTTGGCAAAGAAATGCTGTATGTCTGTATTTCACTGCTGACCTCTGGTCTCAGAGGGAAATCTGCATGTTTGAAGATGATCTTTCATCATTTAAACGTCGCTTTAAGGAATTCTGGATTTGGGTGGAGAGTGGAGTTAGGAGGGGAGGCGCCACAGCAAACAGGGAGGCGGTGAGTAGATCCCCCCCACCCCCACCCCCTTTGCGTGCGCGCGGCTTCAGTGCGTACGCGCGTAAAGGCCGCGCGTAATTGGGGATGTGGTCCCGATGGAAAGTTAGCGGAGGGACAGTGAGGGGGCTGCGGGCTGGTGGAGAGCGACTTCCTTCCTCCGCCGGGGCACTAACATGGAGTCGGGGCGTTATAAATGCAAGCAAAACGTTTTCTCCAACAAACTCCTATAGTCTATAGACTGAGAAGAAGCTGAACGGACAGCCGAGGCTCCAACATGAGGGGTGTTACCGGACTGTTTGTGGTCGTGTTGACTTCCCTGGTGGCAAGATCCAGCGGGATAAAGCCGAACGGCGGATACTGCATCGGGACCCAGTGTTTCACTGTGTTCCAAGACCCCAGCGATTTCCCAACCGCACAGGGTCAGTGCGTAGATAACGGCGGCCACTTAATGACAGTGCGGTCGACGGTGCCCCACGAAATCCTTCCGATCTTGCTGGGGAACTTTACGGGGCGGTTCTGGATCGGTTTACATCGAGCGAGCGTCTGTCCAGACGCCGCTGGTCCGCTGAAAGGCTTCCAGTGGGTGACCAGAGACAGCCAAAGTGACTTCTCCGACTGGGCGCCGGGTTTTGACGGCAGCTGTTTTTCTCCTCGCTGCGTGTCAGTTTCCACAGATAACAAGTTTCAGTGGATCCAGGAGCCGTGCGGCGAACGCGCCGCCGGGTTTCTCTGCGAGTACACGTTAAACGACCCGTGCACAAGTCTAGCGGTTGCAGAGGGCGAGACTGTCACCTACAGGACTCCCATGGGGTTCGAGGTCGAGGGTGCGCTGTCTCTGCCCGGTGGAAGCGTCGCGGTCCGGATGCCAGCTGGGACCAAATACATGTGCATCTCGGAAAAGTGGCAGCAGGCGCCTTGGAGATGCGGGATGCTGGAAAGTGGCTGTGAGTACAAATGCGCAGTGGACCTCAAACATGTGTCTTCCTGTAGCTGCCCGCCGGGACACTCCGTCAACCCTGCAAATAAAGTCACGTGCCAAGCGGCCACAGAAGACCCGTGCTTGTCCCTGCGCGCAGACGAGCGGCGGTGTCCCGGGGAGAACTCCCTGTGCGTCCCCACCGTCGGCGGGTTTCAGTGCGTGTGCAAGGACGGATACAAGTTGACCGGCGGCCGGTGCGTCGACGTGGACGAGTGCGTGTCCGCTCCGTGTGAGCACATGTGCACCAACACTCCCGGGAGCTACCGGTGCTCTTGTTATGATGGATATAAAGCGGACAAACATTCACCCAATAAGTGTGAACTCCACTGCGGGAAGGAGGAATGCGCCGCCGAGTGCGACCCCAACGACAGGTCCATGTGTTACTGCCCTGAAGGTTACGTGTCGGAGGAACGGGACAGCGGTATTGTTTGCATTGACCTTGACGAGTGCATATCCGAATATTGTGAACAAGGCTGTAAAAACTTATTCGGCAGCTATGAGTGCTCGTGCTCTCCAGGATATACACTCGTTTCCCAATTCGAGTGCGTAAAAAACGAGGACGGCAGGACACAGGCGGAGGGATCCACGTCGGCCACGACTCCAGACGTCTCCACAAAACCGGTGCCGCGTCCAGACCCGACGAGGCAGCCCTCCGCGGTGACAGTGGGGGGTATGGTGGGGATAATCGTGTGCACCGTGGTTTTTATGGTGTTGCTGGTTTGTCTGGTTCATCACATCCTCAACAGAGGGGAGATGGAGAGCGCCGGGGCGCTCAAAGCTCCGGAGGACGAAGCGCACGGTTTACAGCAAGTCACGAGCGACGCAGACACAATACCATCCTCCGAGAAACACATAAAGCACGACGTGTGAATGTACGGGCCAGGCCCCGGAAACAGAGCTACAGAGACCGTTCAGGACAGGGTTTGAAGGATGCAAACTAACAAGACTCTTCTTTCATTGAAGATGTCTTGGGGGAGGATATTCACGGCCTGGGAGGCCTGGTTTTTATCTACTATTGAACTCACGTACAACATATGCAATGTATTCAAAATGACAAAGAAGTGTTTTTTAAAGTTGTGCTGAAACATTAAATAATTAAAATGTTAATAATAAAAAGATATGTTTGTTTTTTCTTCTAATAGCGCTCAGACATTCTCGCCCGGGACGCAGGCTGACTGCCCCACCACGTGGACACATGAGTAAACGGCAGGTCGTCCATGTAAAGTCCCAGCTGCAGGATGTTACACGCAGTTTCCTACTACAATGAAGCCCCATTAAACTAACGCGCTCCACACACATTGCTCATGAAGCACACATATGCCTAGAAAACTAAATGTTCAGGACATGTGTTGATGTATTAGACAGGAACATCTAAAATGAACAGGCAAAGGGAATAAAATGTAAGAAATATGTATTTTAAAAAATCAAATTTCTTTCTTGATTCCCATTTGTAATGTTCTAATATTGAATATTATGGAGGCAGCCGCAGTAACATCTGTTGCAGTAGTATAGTAATGGCATTTATAACAGTAGTAGTAACAGTTGTACTAGCAGCAGTAGAAGCAGGTGTAGTAGTAAGGGTTGTTGTAGTAACAATAGTAGTAACAGTAGTATAGTATCAGTAATAGCACTAGGAGCAGCTGCAGTAGTAGTTGTGGTGGAAGCCGGAGTAACAGCAGAAGTAGTCCTCACAGTTGTTACTGATGCTGCTGCTACTAGTGTCTCAGTCAGTGGTGGTAGAAGCAACCGAGTACATTTATCCAAACATACAGCTTTTGGGAACTTGTACTTAATTATTTCCATTTTAAGTAACTTCATAAAACGTTATGTCAAAACATCACATCCCCCTTAGAAAAAGGGGGTGTTTGAGTAGTAAAATGAGCAGCAGCAGCAGTGGAAGCATTTGTATGAGTACCACTGCAGGCAGCAGGGGTAGTAACGGTAACAGCAACAGTAGTAGCAGAGAAACATTTCCTCACTTGAATCACTTGGTTTTATGATAACACACTGTGTGTTTCAGGAGTCCTCTGATCTGTAATCTTTCATCGTGCCTGTCTGAGTTGATTTGAGGTGATTTTAACATGTATGCTGCCCCTCTGCTTCCTCTTTTATTCAATCTTTTATACATATTCTGAAATAGTTGAATCTTGCTCAGTCAGCTGAGGGTCCCAGTCACTCACGTGCTGCCCAGTAAAGGTAGATGACGCAAGAGAAGCAGCCCATAATAAGAGGATCCGCTTCAACAACTGGAGCGAAACTTCGAAACAGGAACGAGTTATTTGCCCATTTGGGAAATTGCGACTTTCCTCTGTGTTGTCAGACGGGCAGAGAGAAAGACAGGCAGATGTATATGTGTCTGCAGGGAGGAACTCACACACACACACACACAAGAACAGCTTCACAGGTAAGAGGCTCCTCCATTATCACCGCAAACTACACATTGTAGAAAAGAACTGGGAACATGTGTGACTTAATTCTGATCGATTTCTTTAAAGTCTGTAAAATAAAAAAAATGTTGTTAAAACACTGTTGTTTCCGAAAAACAAAACAGCCAACAATAAATGCGCAATAAAGCCCGTAAATCTGTCGTGCCTGGCTGCAGAGGTTTAGCAGGCTCGAGGATCAGTTATTGTAACTGGTTTTACTTTAAAAGCAAAGTGGAACAGCGACCGTGAGGAACACCGCGAGGTCAGGATATGATGGTAACACGTTGTTGGTAACACAACAAGTGCGCTTCGTGATTAAAGTTATAAACCTGGATGGGCAACACACGTTGAAGCTCCGCCCCCTATTTATTATACAAGTTTCCCCCCCCAACACTGCTTACAGCACAACACACAACAGGAAGAAACGGTGTGAAGTAAAACATCACAGCTGTCTTATAATAAAGTCAGAGACTTTCATGGCTGGGACTGATAAAGGAGCACTCCAGCAAATGTTGCAGCTCTGTACAGATAGGGGGCAAAACGGATGCAGCAGAGGATGAGATATCTTGATTTTTAGCTCCTAGTATGAGTCACGCTCCCAAAAGCGTGGAGCATACAGTGCAAATGTATAGTTCTAAAGGACAACTATAGAACGCCCCTCCAGAGCCACACAGGAGCTTGTACAGCTGTGTGGTAGCCTACTCCAGATGTGTCAAATGAACTTCATGTGTAAAATCAGTGGTGTGTTCCTGTTATATATTAGACTGAAAGTGAATCATTTAACATCCATTTATTTAAACTGTTTAGGACTGATTGCAACAACAAGATTAAGTAAACCTAACCTCTAAAGCCTCAAACATTGTACAGGCACAATATAATAGCATCTAGTATGGCAGGTGCAGCAGCAGTAATAATCCCTACAATATGACACATTCTAGTTATTAGCTGAAGGCAAACATGTATTTGAATGAAACTTTATTATCAAAGCTCATATAAGACATGATTGGTTGTGTACTGAGCAGTGTGACACTGAAGCTGCACCAGTGGACCATGAACCTGCCAAAGCAAACAATCAATCAAAGTCACAATCACTGTGTTTCCCAGTTTCCTATGTACCTTACTAAATGGTCACATACCTTCCTGTCCTCAACCACTAGTTGTACGTCAACGATTCAACAGCATCGAAAACTTTGCTAATTTTTCACTTTCTCTTCCGACATCTTGTTAGGGCGAGGACAGTATGTGGACACTGGCTCTTCAGTTGGTTTTCACTGGTTTGTACTTACAGGTATGTGTAATATTGAGCTCAAAACTGATCAGTTGTACTTTGTTTTTTTCCAAAGTGAACAAAAAAATCTAAAGCTAATCAGAGATTCAGATTCTTGCCTGACTAGAATAAAATAAATTGTTTGATATTTTGAGAAATATGCTTATTCTAATTTAAAATATGCTTATTCAGTTTCTTGCCAAGAGTCAGATGAGAAGATTGATAGCACTCCCTGTATGTATGGCAAATATGAAGCAGCAGGTTAGCTTAGCTTAGCACAAAGACTGACAACAGGGGGAAACCGCTAGCCTGGCACTGTCCAACAGTAACAAAATCTGCCAACCAGCCCCTCTGAAGCTCACTTATAAACATAGTATATCTTGTAAACTGGGGTTTTTGAACAGATTTAACAAACGCATAAACAATGTTGTTTCAGGTCTTTATGCTAAGCTAAGCTAACCTGCCGCTGGCAGAAGCTTACCAAACATATAGAGAGTGGTCTTGATCTTCTCATCTAACTCTCAGCAAGAAAACAAATAAGCATATTTCCAAAAATGTCAAATGAATCCTTTAGCTGTAGAGTTCAGTTATTTTAAAATGTATAGAAAGTATGTATCTCTCCTACCTGCAGGTAGCCACATGCTATCCATCATGCACTTTGTATGGCCTTGTAGCTGCATGCGCCTCACAGTACCACTACTGGGTTCCTGCTCTGCCTCCCAACATCACCCACCTCTATCTGGAGATGAACTACATCAGTGAGATCAACAGCACCTCGCTCACAAGCTATGACCAGCTGCAACAATTAGATCTTGGAATGCAAAATGTGCCGCTCGTCATAAGAAACAATGCTTTCCTCAAGCAGAGAAAATTGACACGTTTGGTCCTAGGCTCCAATATTGATCTTCTGCTGAAGCCAAGGGCATTTGTAGGACTGTCCAATTTACAACACCTCTTTTTGGATTATTGCAATTTGACAGACTCCATACTGTCGGAAAGCTATCTGGAGCCGCTTTTGTCCTTACAAATGCTTGATCTTTTTGGTAACAAAATAGTGACACTCCGACCTGGACTGTTCTTTTCAAAACTCAAAGGTTTCACAGAGCTAAACCTCAAATTGAATAATATCAAAAGATTATGTGAAGAGGATCTTCTTGGTTTCCAGGGGAAATACTTCTCACACCTGAACTTGCAGTCCAATCACTTATACCGCACATATAGTGGAGATTTTGACTGGGAAAAATGCGGGAACCCTTTCAGAGGGATGGTCTTCAATACCCTTGACTTATCCAGCAATGGTTTCGGCTTAAACATATCAAGACAATTTTTCCAAGCAATAGAAGGGACTCCAATTGCTCATCTTATATTCTCTGGACACATGGGCAAAGGCTTTTCACATGACAACATGCCAGATCCTGATGAAAGCACATTCAAAGGCCTCATGAACAGTACAGTTAACATTTTAGATCTGTCTAACAATCGTGTATTTGCTTTGCAAAAGGCTGTTTTCAGTCCTCTAAAAGATGCAATAATTATTGACATTTCCAAAAACAAAATCAATCAGATTAACAGAAATGCCTTCAATGGTCTTCAAGGACATTTACGAATGCTCAACCTGTCATCCAACCTCCTAGGAGAAATTTATTATCACACATTCACCAATCTGACAGACCTTAGGGTACTGGATTTGTCTTACAACCACATTGGTGTATTAGGATACCAAGCATTCATGGATCTTCCCAAATTACGGGCATTATATCTGACAGGAAACTCACTGCGAGACCTGGGATTTCCAGCATTATTACCAAACTTAGATTATCTTCTTCTTGGCGACAATAAGCTGAAATCACTAAGCAGTATCATTGAGTTGGCCATAAACAGTGTTCATCTGGATGTTGCAGACAACAGATTAACAAACCTGGAGGATGTTTATGTCATTTTATCTAATTTCAACCGTCTCGAGAACTTCTACTATGGTGGCAACTTTATCAAGATGTGCAGACTAAGTTCAAACATTCAAGTACCTCGTTATAATAGTTTGCAAGTGCTGGATCTTCATGACAGTTTCCTGCAGGTCATTTGGGCGCAGGGGGAGTGCCTAGACCTGTTTGATCATCTCGAACATCTGCTCGGTCTAAATTTAAGCATCAATTCACTCGCGACTCTCCCGCAAGGAATTTTTAAAGGTCTCAGCTCGATCATAGAGATCGACCTATCATCTAATGCCTTAACCTATCTGCAGCCCGATGTCTTTCCGCTCAGCCTGAAAAGACTGGACCTCTCAAATAACTTCCTAGCATCCCCGGACCCTATGACTTTTCAGTCTCTCACCTTCTTCAGCTTGGAAGCAAATCGGTTCCACTGTGATTGCAATCTGGCGAGCTTCCTGGAGTGGCTGAATGGCACGAATGTAACCTTCTTAAGCCCAATTAACATGTACAGATGTGAATTTCCAGCTGCTCTTCATAACCTTCCTCTGCTGCATTTCTCCACAATCATTGAACCGTGCGAAGAAGATGACGAAAAGGCTGTCCAAGATCTTAAATTTGCTGTCTTTATCTTCTCTGCTGTCCTCATCATCACTGTCACCCTCAGCGGGATTGTTTACGCCCGTCTCCGAGGGCACATATTTATCATCTACAAAAAGATTGTTGGCAGGGTTCTCGAGGGCCCAAAACCGACACCTCCTGTGGACGAGGTGCTGTACGATGCCTTCCTCTGCTTTAGCGACAGCGACTATGGCTGGGTGGAAGCTGCTTTGCTGAAGAAGCTGGATAACCAGTTTTCAGAGAAGAATATCTTTCACTGTTGTTTTGAGGCCAGAGACTTCCTGCCAGGTGAGGATCACCTTTCCAACATCAGAGATGCCATCTGGGGCAGCAGGAAGACGGTGTGCATCGTCTCCAAGCAGTTCCTTAAAGGTACAGTTTTTCTGACGTCGATCTGCATTTGGAAGAATACGTTATAGCTGTGTGTCAATTCAGGGGCCACATGCTTCATAGCCTGCATTTGAAGAGCGAATGTGTCACAGCAGCACGAAAAGGTTTTTTTTCAACAACTGGTGCCAAAAATAGAAAATTCTTCATAGAAATCCATAGACCAAAGACATAGCCTTTGTGGTCTACATAGGCCATGCCTTAGAAGGATGTGGTCTCTGTATTGAGACACATTGGTAGTTTAATATTAATAATATTTGTCTTTCTTTGAAGGAATAGTTTAACATTTTGAGAAATACACTAAATCGATTTCTTGACGAGAGTTAGTTGAGAAGATTGATACCACTCTCTGATATGTTTAACTTAAAAGTTCTTGTTAAGTTAATCTTATTTTTGCTTTAAACATGAAGCAGCCACTGGTTATCTTAGTTTAGCATAAAGACTGGAAAAAGGAGAATATGGAACGGGAGTCACGAAACATTCTGGGGCGGTGCTGCCATTTTTGGACGATACCATACGCTACTTAAGTAATTAGCTGTTATCTGTTACTGTCACCAGTCAAGTGTTTATCAGATATGTATAAAGTACATGCGAAAGACAAATACCAATATAAAGAGAAGCGATTGAAAGAGTGATATATTAATAAATGAAAGTTAGTTAATGATATTGATCCATATAAATTAGGAGACATGGAATGGTCAAAGGACCATTGCATGGGAACACATAATGTTAGCCTTCCTTTGTGTCTGTCTGTATACTGTAACATTTTTTGTTTTGAATCTTATTCACTCTAGTGTTTTGTGTTAGTTCAGCAGTTCTTTTTACACTATAACTGCCAGCAGATGGCACTTTTACCCTTGTAGCCTCTCACTATGTAACACATAACTGGTGATAGAGGAAGTATTCAGATCCATTAATAAAGTTAAAGTACTAATACCATGCGATTGATTGTTACAACCCACTATACAACCGTGTTTGCCAACCAGGCTGAAATTTAAGATTTCTTTAAACCCCAGGACTGAGCCAGACAAGCTGCTATCCCCTGTTTCCCATCTTTAGGCCATGCTAAGCTAAGATAACTGTCAGCAGGCTGTAGTTTCATGTTTAACGAACAGATATGAGAGCTGTGTTGTTCTGGTTTTTCTGGTCCTTATCTTCCTCTCTCTCTCTCTCTCTCTCTCTCTCTCTCTCTCTCTCTTTCTCACTTTTCTTTTTACTCTTTTCTTGATCATGGATTGTGCCTCTTACTAGATGGTTGGTGCTTGGAGGCGTTCACTTTGGCGCAGGGCCGGATGCTGGAGGAGCTGACAAATGTCCTGATAATGTTGGTGGTAGGGCAGGTGTGTATTAGGCAGCTTAGTTACTTTCTTTACACCCATTCTCTAGGGGTTGCTAAAAGTCATTGAAGAAATGTAGGATCTTTGTGTGGATAGATATTTACTTGTGATAACCAATTTTTTGGCCACTTGCAAGAAGCAGAAACTAGCAGTTAGCAAGCAGTTACCTATTTACACGTCAGGGTAAAGATTGGTCAGATTGGAGTATTGTTTCTGGCCACCTGACACATGAAGGTCCAACATGCACTCTCCATTAGTTCAGGTTCTGGTCTCAAACAACTCTTGAGGCAAATTAAGCTTTAGCTGCTAAATGCTACTCTGTACTATAGTTTTCACCAGCTAGTCCTAATCATAAAACCAAATCTATGACTTGAAACACACTATAAAGCTCCGTAGACTTTAAGGGAACTGCAGATTCAGGTGATTATTTTCAGTGGGCTCATCACCACAAGTGACAACTTTCAAATACAAGTAGTCATGTGGCCCATTGTTAATAAATAAACATTGATTTTTGTTCAACTGCACAACTGCAACTTAAAATGGGTATCAAACCTTCCATTTGCTATTGGCTCGTCTTTGGTGCCAGGTGAGTGACCAAAGTAGGTAGCACCAAAGGTTAATGGGCAGTTCAGTACCCACTGTTCACCAGTAGAGTTCAGGCTTCATACAGATTTAAATGATCATGGATTTACATAGGGCAGAAAACCGGTGCTGTACAACTGTACTGGATTAAAACTGAAATCTAAGTTCTTGATCATAACCTATCTCCATTCTAATACAATGCAACTCAAGGTGGCTCACTACCAACTGATAAAGTGCAACACAGTCCGAGCTTTTGTCCAGAGGAGAGAGTACCTAATCTGGCCAGAAGACCCTCAGGACCTGGAATGGTTTTATGAGCGGCTCATCTCACAGATACTCAAAGACACTAAGGTGAACATGTTTGCAGAGGACAAACCTGAGCCTGCACAGCCTGACATTCAACCTCAGAATGAGGACGTTATCCAGCTTGAGAACATCCGAGCAATTGCCATGTGAGCTCTGACTGTATGGTAAAGAAACCTACTTTAACCAAGATAATCTGCTGATACCAACATCCACCCCATCTAAGTGCCACCAGTAAGATAGTACTCAGGCTCCTTAGCAGGATGAGGAAGAACTTCTCCCTTAAAAATGTCTTTCTGATTTCCCTTTTTTTTAAGGCAAAAAAGAAAAATGGATATTACAAAACATCAGAGGCAAATACTTCTTCATACTTGAGTTCTGTAGAACCAAATGTCGAACCTGCCAGAACCTGCTGATTCTGCTTTTCTGTAGACAGTCCTGAACAGCTTTGTGGTCAAATATCTTTGTGCATTTAGGTGATTGGTGGCACAGTGTTAATTCTTTGTTCTATTTTTTTTCTGTTTTGTCTTCTATCATTGTTGGCATTTACAGCACTCCATGACCCAATGACATGTACAGTACAAAGATGATTGTTATTGTGTTATTGGAATTAATAAAATGTAACAATAATGTCTAATTAATCAAGTGTAACAACGTTTGGTAAGCAGTTGTTAGTCAACTGTTACTAATATCAAATGTTGGTGCAAATACAGCACTATTCAACCTAATAGCTAATCCCTAGCACAGTGTTTTTATTAATTGACTGAAGAAGCCTTCTTGATTCCAGAGTATTTAAAGGTACTATATATAACATTTTACATGTTTTAATCACTTATTGCCCATGTGTGAACGGATTGTAACCTAATGTTAAGACTTAGAGAAGCTTATTCATGCCTTTATTTTTAGTAGGCTAGACTACTGTAACGGCATGTTTACAGGCCTCAATAAACAAGTGATCAGACGGCTTCAGCTGATCCAAAACGCTGCTGCTAGAGTTCTAACTAAGACCAAGAAAAGAGAACACATCACCCCTGTTCTCAGATCTCTGCACTGGCTTCCAGTGGCCCAAAGAATAGACTTCAAAATACTACTACTGGTTTACAAAGCACTAAATTGTTTCGGCCCAAAATACATATTAGATCTACTTCAGTGTTATGAACCTACCAGACCTTCAAGATCATCTGGATGTGGCCTTCTCACTGTTCCTCGAGTTAGAACTAAAAAGGGGGAAGCAGCGTTTAGTTTCTATGCCCCAGTTATGTGGAATAAACTCCCAGAAAGCCTAAGGTCTGCCACATCAGTAAACAGTAAACAGCACTACTGTTTACTACGGCCTTTAATTCAGGAAGCTAATCTGCACTGTAGCTTTTCAATTCTACATTTTATCTTTAAAACTGCTTTTTTATGTATTTTCATT
>JAVQJL010048731.1:0-20847 GCA_036024295.1 Nannoperca obscura
TCCAGTTTGTGTTTTTTCTCTCTCTCTCTCTCTCTCTCTCTCTCTCTCTCTCTCTCTCTCTCTCTCTCTCTCTCTCTCTCTCTCTCTCTCTCTCTCGCTCCTCCTCTCAGTTCCTCTTCTGATAGTACGTTTCTAAAGCAGACGTCCTGGGAGAAGCGATAACGTTGTTGATGTTGGCTTGGCAGTGTCGTGTTTCTACTGGGCATGATGTCTCATCCTCAGTTTGTACATGTAGTTTACCCCTGTAGTTCCTCCGATGAAGAAGAAACCAAAACTGTTCTTCAATCACACAAGACAATCAGATTATTGGAGAAAATCAGGTTATGGGAGGAAATTCAAAACCAAATGTACATGCTCTGAATAACCAGGTTAGTGTAAAGTGTGTTTAAGTGCAGCTTTTCAGGAATTCGATTTCTGCGCTCTGCTATATTTTTGAGCCAAGCCAGCGATATTACAAGAGTATTAGTGACATATGAGGTTTCAAACTGAAGGAAGGAGCATTTCAACAGTGAGAGAGTACATTTATTAACAGCCCTCTCTTCAGGTGGAAATAAACCGACTTATTTATAGTTACTGATTTTAGTTAGAGTTTAAATTTAATTTCTTTGGATACAAGAACGTACATCTTCTTCATCCTGTCAGAAACTTGATTAATTCTTTACACAGCCATAAAATTACAGATTAGTAAGAAATTAAAGGTCAAACCAGTAGATAAAGTAGTCTAATCTTATCTCGAGGTCCATTTAATTAGCCCCATAATCAGACTGAAAATCCATTTTGTTTCCCGTCATTGGTTCAACCTGACATCATCTTCATGTTGCGTCTGGAACCAAACTACCATTTAGTGCATGTGCTTATATATGCTCCACACTTAAAGCTCCAGAACTACCAAATGGACCATGAGGTGAGATTGTTTCGTCAATGGCTCTTTCCAAAGGAAATTAGCTTTGAATGGACTTTGAAACTCAATACATAAGTTGTCTTAGTAAGGTGTTGGGACACTTGAGCCTCCAGAGCCTCCATTCTACAAGAACTGCACTGTAAGGATTCAGTTAACCCCTCACGCCCTGTCTGCAAGCATCTGTATTCATCATAGTTTCTCCACATTTATTCAGGTTTGGTCACTTGTCTGTAGGTTTGTCTTGCACCAATCTAACCCTATAAACCAAGTTTCTCTTAAACCCTTACCCCACTGAGGTTTCTCATTTTTATGAGGAAAATCAAGAAAATCATGTTATTACCACACAATAATTGATGTCATTAATTTACTTTGTGTTACTCCGACCTCATATAACATGAGGAAATATAACTCCAGTTCAACTCTCATTGGATTTAGTTGGTTTTCGCGGTTTCTCTTTGCTCTGTTAGTATTCTTGTGGGGTAGCTTTGAGCTCTGTTGTGTTGGCTGGTTACCATGGCAGTGAAGGGTTGGTTGTGTGTATGCCCTGAAAGCTGTGAGTCTTCCTCTGTGTGTCAGCAAGGGTTCTGTTCCCATGATGGATCACCTGTAAACACAATAACAGGGTCCCGACCCAATGGGCTTCCCAGCTACACCCTAATTAACTTAATACCAATTAATCTACAGGCCTGTGCTCTACTCTGTCACCTCTGTCTACTCTGTCAAGGGGCCAAAACCGCTCGGGGGCCTCAGGCAAACGTGACAGGAATGAATCAGCTCCTAATCTACGTAATTGGTGCTGATGATTTTTCTTCTATGGACAACAGACAAACAGGGAAATGTCATTTAGGCATTAGCTTTTCACGACTGGACCCAGGCTACGGATGTTTCTTTCTCTTTTCTCAACAATCCAGAGTTGTAAAGGTAGACGAGTGTCATGGCAACACAATGTGACCAGCCAAAGACTGAACTGATTGAAGTTATTTGGCAGATGTTTTTTAAATAACCAACACAAAATATTACCTAAATGATAAAATTACATTCACCCTCAAATTATAGTTTGTTTCCCTGTGTTAACTCGAGTTATCTCTTTTGAATTATTTAGGGTGTTTACGTAAATTGATCTGATCAAATGTGATTGCTAACATTGCCCGACATATAAAACCTGACTGTTAGCTTGTGGGTCACAGTAGCTAGCAGCGCAATATCACAGGTCAGATGTGTGTCTTTTCAGCACAAACAGTTCGTGTTTGTAAAAGAGCGTGGTTGATTTATTCATTCCCCTGTCACTCAGACTGGACTTCCTCACTCTTACTCCATTGTCTCACTAGGTACCAGAACAAACCCCACCTCCCACCTCCTGGAGATCACCTCCTCAAACATGTTGCATATCACGTCACTGAACAGATGTAGATACTAATCTAGATAGATGTGGTACTGACGGGGTGCAGCTACCACAGATCTGTGTGTATCACTGCTTTTGTTATTGATTTACAGCTTGGGCAAGAAGATACTTTTTAGATAAAAGAAATTCATAAAATTAAAAAGTTGGAAGTATGGTGCCCCAAAGTGTTCAATTATTAAATAAATAATGACTCTTAAGTTGATTCAGAAGTTGTTTTTAGGAGTGGGTCCCCCACTGTATTTGTTTTGTGCACAAGGACACATATGCACACGCACGAGCATGCTGCTGGTTTCACGCTATTCCACCACACAGCTGCTGGCAGTCACGTGCCTCAAAATGTGCCTGCAAAGCACATTTGCCAGCCCTCAAAGATACTCGCCATGCGTTTTGGTGAGAAACACTGAACGTAAACTTAACTTGTGTTTGTTTACATGAAAACGTCATCTGACTACATGCCCAGATTGTTTGCTCTATTTACATTGTACTGACGATGTTGGCAGGAAGCGTTGTTCTGCATCAGAATATAGAAAGTTGGTGCAGTTCTAAAGCAACACTTTCACTTTTGGCTCTGTGCAAATAATAAGTTTGTGAGACTTTTTAACATTGATATTGAGGATTAAAGAGATCATTCGGATTTGAAGCTCAGTATATAGGACCTCAAACAATTGAGATATGAAGATGATAAACCACGTGATTCTTCAGTAAAGAAATGATAATGGATTGAATCTCGTGGTTTGATAATCTTTAATTTATCTCACTCAGATAAATTAAGGTAGGAAGCAGGAGAGACAACAAGTAAACTAAATGCTTTTACTACTACTACATCCCAGAGAAGCAATGATTAGATTTGACACAATGTTCGTGATGCGTTTGTTGGCAACACGTTGACATCACGAACATCATTGCTTCTCTGGGATGATTCATTCTCACTGCTTATTCCTAGGTGCACAACTTCCAGCACCAGCTATGTATATTATGTTTCTTTTATTATTCATTTTCATACGATCCATAATTCATGTTTTGATGCAGTGCCTTTATATGCATATGACTGCGAGTCCACGGGGGGTTCCATGCTGCTGCAGACTGGCTCGTGCCACACACTCTGCGTCATCTGTCCCAGATTATCAGAGGTGAGGAGCGGCGGTGGTGGTGGTGGTGGTGGAGGTGGGGGAGGGGGGAACATTAAGGAAAAAGGAGAAGCATGGAGTTGGGGGAGAAGAGTGGGCAATGAGTGTGCTGATTTACAGCAGTGGGAGGAGAGAGCAGAGCTGTGAGATACATGAAGAGACAGGACATCCTTGAGGAAGCAGAGACTGGTGGAAAAGAGGATGAAAAAACAAGATTAAAGGAATAGTTCGACATTCACTTCCTCTGCGAGAATGTCCCAAAATGTCAATGTATCACTTTAAGAATCATGGGTAATAACTGGAGCGGTGGAACCAAAGAAGTAGCGTGATTGACAAGCATTTGAATGGCACAAATATCACAGCTTTGATCCCTGCAATGTCCATCAACCGCCATCTGTCCTCCTGTCACAGTCCCCTCCAGCATGACATTAACTGCCTGGCCACTTCTCAATGTAACCATAACCTTCATAAAAGGTGCGTTCACTGTACTACACTTTTATCAAACTGCTAAATCCTTTTTCACTTGCAGCAAACAAGCAATGTATCCTTCTTCCAATAGAACACGTTTACAAGGCCATTTCTTTTTAATGCACCAAACAGTATCCAAGTGCAGTGTTATGGAAATCTCTGCTAAGTGTTTCAAGACTTTTACGTTATTGCTTCCTGCTCACAAGTTGCGTGACCTGCTTTTCTTTAATTGCATAAAATGTGTTTGAGGCAGCACTTTTCTAAAAACTTTAAGAATATAGAGGGAGGAAGATTTTCAGGGGGAGGGTGGTTGAAGAAAGAGAGGTTGACAGAATGGAGTTATTATGCCTTATCTCCTCCCATGGGCGTGTGTGTGTGTGTGTGTGTGTGGAGGTTTTTTCTCCCCTGGGCTCTGACCCCGACTCCGCTGTTAAACCTAAACTCTATATCGTACGTTGGTGGTTAAACCCCATAATGAGTTTGTGGGTGGGGGTCTGTTGGACTGGGACCCCCAAAGGCAGTAAGAGCAGTGTGTGTGTGTGTGTGTGTGACAGAGATCTCCAGAGACTATTAGAAATGTGTGTGTGGGGGGTGGGGGGACCCCAGAGCTCAAACCAAGCTTTAAGCGTGTGTTATAACAACAGTGGTGGTGGTGACGGAGCGGGATTGAGCACAAAAGCTCCAGGCACATGCAGGCCTGACCTACGACCCAGAGCGTCTAGTCGCACCCATCCTCTCCCTCCCTCCATCCTGCCAGCACTTCTTCCTCCACCTCCTGTCTATCTCCATCCCCTCTTTTCCTCTCTGGGGATCGGTCCCTCGCTCAGATGGAGGTGTGGGGCAGCAGCTGGTTGTCGGCAAAGGAGGGAAGTGGAGGTGGTGGAGGGGTGGGAGAGGGGAAAAGGGAGGGAAGCATAGAAACTCTTTATGAGTTTTCTGTAACCTTTGGCACAGATTTGCGCTGGTGTGACGTATTTGACTTCAGCACCCGTTTTGGCAAATTAGTTATAGATTTATTACCATGCAGTGCTCATCAGTCTGAACTTCTGGGTTTTGTATTTGTTTTTTGTTTTTTTTGTTTAATCCGTACAAAATCCAATGTGTAACAACGACAAGTTGTGGTTTTACGGAGGATTATGTGCTAGACTATTTCTTCTGGCTAAGAAATATTTTCAGCAACACAGTCAATCCACAGTTGATCGTTTTTACACTGGTTTTAAACAAACGGGAGAAAGCCAGGCTAACTGTTTCTCTATGTTTCCAGTCTTTATGCTAAGCTAAGCTAAGCTAAGCTAACTGTTTCCCCAGCTGTAGCTTGATGGTTGTCTGAAATATTAGATAGTGATAGTGTGACATGCATATTATTTCGCTATTAGCATAACAGACATGCTGCACACAGCAAGTGGAGATTTCTGCTCACTCATTTTCCACAAGATGTCGTTAAAAATGCTAAAAATGCTGCCAATACTGGATTATTACAAGCAGCCAACAGCAAGAAAAACTTCTTTTTCTTACTTTCTCAGTTCTTTCACCTTCTATCTTTCCCATCTTGTCTTTATGCCTGTTGACTTGCATGTGGCGCCCCGGTGACGTCCCCGAGGGAACCTGCTGCCAAACTGTGGTAAATCACCATCTGTCTCAGCTCTGTGATCACCTGACCTGTGATGGTCAACCTTGACCTTTACCCCTCTACCCCCACTCATGTTCCTGCTGGCCTGTTACTCAACACACACACACACACACACACACACACACACACAAACAAAGACTAATTGCATAATCAGCTGAACAGTTTGAAGCCACAATGAAGTCAGAAGTTCTTCAACTAAATTATTAAATAAACATCAATACACTTTTTTTTGAGCATTTAGATACATTTACATCAAACTAGCAGGTAACACGTTTAGGGTCCTTGGTGGAGACATGACTCTTCTGCTTTATTTATATAAAATCATAAAAAATGTTGTTTTTTTACCCAGAAAACATGCAGACGTGCGTGAATGTTATTTCAGCCCCGAGTTGTGCCTGCAGGTCTTCCTCCGGTCCCAACAACATCCAGCAAGAGGACGGAGCAGCTTGTAAAGATGTGACTGCTTCTGATGCTAAAGCTTATTGCAGGTGACTCAGACATTTTGATCTTCTCTCATCTGGATTTTGACAGCTGGACAGTAAGAGGACACGGCTTAAAGAGGCTTTAGTGACATTTCACATGTTCAAATGAGAAATGAGCAGCACTCACAACATTCCCATTGTCTCCGTGGTACTGAGGTGGAGACAGGTGATCCAGAAGTGGTATCTCAAACTCTGCATGGATATATATCACAAGGAGTAAGAGAGAACCAGTTTTTGTTGTGATTTGGATGAACTGGTTATAAAAACGTGTTTTATAGCCAGTAAATAACAGGAGCCACGTGAGCATGTCCATGTCTTTGTGGTTGTGGCCACATGTGAGTAGAAATGTGTTGACTTTATTGTGAGCTCATGGACGAGCTGAGTGTAGTTATTTAGCAACAGCCTCGTTATATGTGTGTGTCAGTTTTTCCGTTTTCTCACATTCCTGTGAGTGGAGGTAACACAGCTGTACGCTACCATTATAAAACCCAGAGGAACGCTGTGGTCGGCTCCGCTGGAAGTCTCCTCTGCTGCCCGGGCATTTGCTCCGTCCGCAAACTGCAACTCACGTTTTGACTGGAGCGCCAACACAAGCCAGACTTCTGCTGCTGCTGGAGACTCCGGTCGTGTTTCTGTCACTGTTTGTTCCATTTTGTCATCATTTTGTGACATTTTCTCCACTTTCTGAGGTTGTTCTTGCCCTGCAGTGTTTGAATTTTCCTGTTTGTGCTGTTTTATCTCTCAGATTTGAGTCTAAATATTCACATTATGTCCTCTCTGTGCCTCAATACTTGTAGCATTCCCGAAACAATAGAAATAAATCGTGATAGTCACTGTTGTCTGTGCTTTATGTATGACACTACAGTATCCCAGAAAGGTTTGTCAATTAAAAGCTGAAATAATGTGATTACATGAATTTCAATAAGTAGTCAACAAAAGCAACGCTGTGTTATTTTTGAACTCCTACTTCCTAAAATTTCCATCAATAGTTCTGTGGAGGAAACGGCAGAGTGCTGATGAGGAACATGAGACACCTGATTGGATGAATGAAGAGGAAGGCTGGAGAGAGTGGAGCTGTCAGTTGTGATGGACTACCTGCATCCAGGCCAGGCCGTTCTCCAGCAGCAGCCTCGCAGCCTCTGAATAGCAGGAAACCAGCCGTATAAATAGCTCCACGCTCTTGTGCCTGATGGAGAGCGCCGATAAAAACAACACAAATCAACATATATGGTCAAGGAGGCGAGAGGGAAATGAAGTACATTGTACTCTGTGCTTGTTTTAATTCACCAGTCTTTTGACGTAGAACTTGAGTAATGCACTTAAAAGGGGACATGACAGAGTGGATTGCTTTTCCCTTTCACAAAAATCTTTTATTTAACAAACGCTGACTTGAGCTCCTGTGGAAAAACCTGTTCATTTTCTGGAAAACCTTTGCAATTGCATTTAAGAGGAATAAAATTTGCCCACACAGTTTACAGAGGGGACATCGAGCGGAGGCTGGCGTGTGATGTGACATTAGCAGTTAAGGAGGTGTGGATGCATCATTTAAATGTGAAGAAGAGTCTGTACTTATATTGTTTGTGGTAAAATAGTGCATGGTGCAGTGATTATTTATACCATTTGAAGGTACATCAGCAGTACTTTGGAATTTCCAAAGTATATTGTTAAAAAACAAGTTCCTGAGGTGATTGAGATGTGACAGGCAGGCAGAGTTCCCCCTGAAGTACCATCTTGACTAGTGACTAATACACAGTCGTGCTGTTCCTGCTTGCTGGATGCATTGGTCGGTTTTCAGATGAACTCGCAAAGTTCTTCCAAGGAACTTCTTGAACAAGTTGTGTGTTGTAACGGCGTCGCCCTCCCTCACAGTTCTGAGAAACAAGGAAAAGCATGTTCAGTCTATTGACTTCCCTTTGTTTGCTCAAACTTTTTCCATTTGAAAGCGCATTCTAGAGAAAGATCCCTTTTTTAAACAAACCTTGATGTATTTCCTGTTTAAAGAATACAACTTTGTAGTGAAACTGGGATGAAGATGTGAGGATGAGAACTGTGAACTGTGAACTGTCAATGTGAAGAAATATCTTAATGCTCTCTGCCTCATCATAGATCTTTGTTACATTTTAACATGCAATGTGTGTGACGCCTGACTTTGCAGTTCCTCTTAGCTCTGGGACTTTTTGTCTGATTGGTCAGTCAGTCAGTCAATGCCTCAACAACTATTGGATGGATTTCCGTGAAGATTTGTACAGACATTTAGGTGCCATCATTAAACTTTCACTTTTATTACCAGATACCTGCAAAACTAAAAACTCCCATCAGCCTCAGCTGTACTTTGTTTTTACTACTACTAATTAGCAATGTTAGCATGCTAACATGCTAAACTAAGATGGTGGACATTATTATACCTGATTATCTGCATGTTAGCAATGTTATTGTGAGCATGTTAGCATAAGTTTGCATTTAGCTCAAATTTTTGCTGTAATGTAAATGTAGAGCTTCACAGAGCAGCTAGCCTGCCAGTCCACTTCTGTGGCACTGCCGGGGTGCCCTTTAGCAAGGTGCCTAACCCCAAATCTCTCTGACATCTCTACTCTAATTGCATGAGTATAGGCTTCCGCGTGTGCACAGACCTCTGTGTGAGCTGAACATTTCTAACAAATAAAACATTTTAATCTCATTTCCATTAATGATGCAGCACATACCGTAAGAGCGCTGTCATACTTTACCACCTGCTTTACTGTATGTAACACCCTGAGCGACCAAAAACAAACACAGCAACAGATGACGTTGCGTCTTCCAGGGGCCTCTGAATGATTTCCTCTTCTCTGAAGTCCAGCAGTTCGACCGAGGGTCAGAGTCTGAGCCCGAATGAGCTTCTTCCTTAACTGGAAGTCATCAACCAGCACAGGTGGAGCTGTAAACAATAGTCCCAGCCTGCTGTTTAACTGGCCCTTTATTGAATGTAAAGCTGTGGAAAATCTGTTACTCTGAGGGTGAAATGTTTGCTGTGTTACATAAGAAGGGGAACAGCAGTGTTAATGAATGTACTTGGAACTGTCGGGCAAATGCTCAACAGGGAAGCTTAGCAGCTTAGCACTGAAAGAGTGCTCTGAGCTGTTTTAACTTATAAATACTTACACACTATGAGAGTTGGTGATTTTAGTGTGTGTGTGTGTGTGTGTGTGTGTGTGTGTGTGTGTGTGTGTGTGTGTGTGTGTGTGTGGAGGGGCTCAGGTAGCAGCTAGCAGCAGGAAAATGAGGACCTGCCAACCCTCACAGTACTCTGGTTAGAAGGAAGTGCACACCCCGGCTCCAGACTTACTAAATAAAGGCACAATCACACAGTCAGACACCAAAGCTTCTGTTTTGTGACAAGCTTTTGTGATGTCTCATTTCAAGCTTTCTCTCAAAACTCCTTATTTCACTTCTTTTTACGAGTGGTCTTTGGATTAAATGCAGGTTTTGTTTTTTCAGACATCTGACAACATCTCTACACTTCAGTGCCAGCTGCCAGCACAGCCAGCTTTATGCACAAAACTAAGAAAAGCAGTATTGTTTTAACCTCGTCTGTGTGCATGAGTGTATATAAGTCATTTACAAGAAACATAATAGTCTTTGAGTATTGTGTGTGTGTGTGTGTGTGTGTGTGTGTGTGTGTGTGTGTGTCTTACAACCTGCAAGGGTGACTTGAAGTTGTTGTCTCTGTTGGGAGACTCACATGAACACAATGTCTGTTAAATCCACAAAAACTACACGTCCACCACCAAACACCTGCACTTATGATGTGATGGTGCTATGATCGCCTCACATGCAGCTCCTGGCGCCTCTTTGATGTGTGGCAATCACACGCATTGCATCACGCTCACTCTTATCGACGCTCATCCAGACATTTAGCCTCTCCTGCTCTTGAATTCAAAGGCTGACATGCAGAGGAATAACACTTGGTTTTCTGAGGAAGAGAAAACAACGATTGTCCTCAAGGGAACAGTGTGGTAAGTGTTGTATCCTGCTCTGCACGCACGTGGAGACAGCGAGGGGGGAAACAAACTCCTCTTTCCTTAGAGTTGAGGTCATCCTGAACTAGTTAATTAAAGCAGTTTGTTGCCAAAGCATTAGATCATCCCCCAGCTTGTTTTGCCATTACCCCAGCCCCTGCACTGGCCCCCTCTCTTTGAGGGGAACATGAAGCGCATGCTTTCATTTTGGAATAAATGCAGTAGAGCTGTAACCTTACTTTCATGCTCATCAGCTCGAGATTGTTTTTTGCTTAATTAAAGGCTGGACAATGTTGTATGTCCTGGTCTGTTTTCACTCATTAGAGGGCCTATAGTAATAAATCAGTTTGATTCCTTATTGGTAAATTAGGATTAAGCATTATCCCTAAAGAAATAAAGATTATGGTGGAAATGGTGTAATGACAGAATATTACAAGGGACTTTACACTCACTAGGTTAGTTTTATTGAGAATGCATCCATGTCTGTGCTGTGATAAAATAATAGTGTAGTTAAAAAAACACACAAGTATAGTGTATCAGATTCCCCCAAATTAAATCTGTTAAATTAAATGTTCAGTCTGCTTCTAATATATGCCACGGAGAGTTATATTTAATAGGATTTTAAAGTGTATTTCTATGTATGTAGGCATAATGGGAACTTGTAAATGTTTGATTATTATTGCAATGATCTATTGTTGTTTTAAAGTCCATTAAATAAGGTTTGCTCTTGTTGGGCCTCCAATGTTCAGTGAGCATTGCTATACATGACTTCTAATCAAATTATCTAGTGCTCTGGGAATGTTGTCTTTTTGTATATGAACAAGTACAATTGAATGTACTGGTTAAATTCTGCATAATTTAATTTATGTTTGTCTAATAAATGAACATTTTCCTGCCATTCTGCTATATTATGGATTGTCTTTTTTGCCCCCAAGTAACTCTATTATTCCAGAAAGGAACATTAGGGAGGACTGGAATTGCGTTGGTAAAGCTCGTCCTGTAATATAATAAATATTGTAAAATATAATATGACTGACAATAGTCTCGATAATAGTCTTCAAGTCTCGTCCAATGTCCGTTTCGTATTTTCATTCTCGCGAGAAGACATGGTTACCAAGGTACCGGGCACGCTGCGTCCTCCAAATCTGTAACTGGCCCTGGCAGACCAATGAGAGGAACCCTGACCGTACCAAAGTGGGGATCATTTTAGGGGTGCGCTAACTGTCTTTCATAAATAACCGATAATATTAAAGGAACTCAGCATATATTAGTCATCGAAATAACGGTTAGTCAAACACATTATTATATTCATCCTATTTAAAAGCTTAACATTACAAATCTCAGGTATGTGTTACAGCGTGGGTGGTGTTTGTTCATGGTATCGGCCGCGCCAACATTGAAAGTTTCAGTGAAAGTGGACACTGGCATCGGTCAGACCAACGTTTTCTTGTATCTGGGAATACTTGCTTCGACACATCTTATACAGAAGATAAATACAAAAAAGAGCTGTAAACACGGGTGAGTAGGTATTTTATTTTTAATGAAAGTGGTCAATAAATGTGGCGCAGCTGGTGAACTTTAGCCTTTGCTGTAACCTTCGCACAGTGAGCGTTTGTTAAACTGAATAAAAACGCGGTCCCTTACAGTTATGGTTAGCACCCATTTAGCAGCAAAAGGTATTATCTTTGCTTCATTGTTCCAAGATTTACAACATTTTATCCGATAGAGACCCAAACACTATTAAATGTCCATGCCCCATTTAGCTTGCAGTGGGGCTGTAATCTCTCTGAGACCACCTCCTTCCTCGTCTAATCCGCTGCACAGATGATTTTAGTGGGGAAATCAGGCCTGTCTCGGCTGCACTCAGTGATTCCCAGTAGAATGTAAAAAGAAGTTGTGTAACTTAAAGCCTGTTGCATAAAAAGAGGAAGTCCGCATGAGTAGTCGAGGATATGAGTCTCGTCTGGTTTAAAGGTCACACACAAGGCTTCACACGGTTGATGTATTTACACCCAGGTTTTCACGGGGGAGGAGAGCGGTTCTTTTCTCTCCATCAGAAGAGGAAGTCGAGGCCTGAAATGTGCTGCTGTTGAGTCAGATGGTCTTTCCTGTATTGGTACAGTTGCCTTCTCATGAATCAGCAGGTTTAGCCCAGAGTCTGCTTAAAAAGCACGAAGTTCTTGAGCAAGATGACCACACAGGGTTGTTGTTGTTGTTGTTTTTTTTGGGTGATCTCTCAACAACTTAGCCTAAATAATGTGATTGAGCCGCCATTTTTTTTTGCTTTTGCTTGACCCTGCATCCTACTTTCTGCTGCATCCTTTCAATCTAATGTAACGTAATGTAAGATGTGAGAAGAGCAGACTAGCCACAGTGTTTGCGCTTATAATAATTAACTCAAACTCGCGCGCGCACACACACACACACAAAACAAACCCTTAAAACGCTGTTCACTTTGGGTGACAGCAACAAACATACCATCTTGTATTTTCCATTCTTAATCATTCCCAGGCCAGGAATGTGCATCCTGCCAAGAAAAGTCCCATCTTATTTTTTTTTTTTTATGGGCCCCTCAGTGAGCGAGCGTCCATAAACACGGAAAGAAAAGAAAGAAAACAAGAAAACCAGCCAGCTGATGCTGACAGGAAGTTGAACTCTGACTCCATTTCTTATATTTAAATGGAAAAAGCATACTACTTTTCAGAGGTTAATAACGGTCCGTGAAGAAGTGCGTGTATAACACTGGTGCAGAACTGCCTACTGTTATTCACATCTGCCTTTGGAAGAATCCGCAGAGACTTTGTTTCCTTCATTTAGATGAGTGGAAACATCAAATAGGATGGAGCGTATGGGTTGGTGATGTCTGGAAAGAAGCTTATGGGGGTTTTAACTGTAGACAGAGGCCCACCACAACCCACTAGTGTCCTGTGCAGGGGTTGTGCTTTAACATCCGTGGTATCAAAGCCGGAGCTGAGCTCCTGCTTGTGTAATGCACTTGGAAGATGTTGGCTGATTATACTCCTACAGTAACAGAAAGGTTTTGTCTAATTCAGGAGCTTAGATCAGCAGCTCTGCAACGCTGGTGGGCAAAATCATTTCAAACTGATGCTCACAGCTTGTGGGCTGCGACTAATGATTATTTTCATTATCGATGAAGCTGCGGATTATTTTCACGCCTGTCTGGTTAATTGCGTAGTCTGTGAAATGTCAACAAATTGTATAATAGGGTCATCACAGTTTCCCAGAGCCCAACGTGTCCAATCCAACTGTCCAAAACCCAAAGACGCTTTTTTTACTGTCAGAGATGACAAAGAAAAGCAGCAGATCGTCACATTTAAGAAGCTGGAATCAGCAAATGTTTATTTTTTGATGAGACATCTTGTTGTTTTCGGTCATGGTTCTATGCACTTTATGTAAAGCTCTTATTTGGGAGTCGCTTTAGCGTCTGCTAAATGCCTAAATGTAATTTTAGCTTGAAAAGGGACTGAAACTATTATTGAATTATCATGGTTAGTCAATTAAATCAACTAATCGATTCATTTAAATAAATGACTAATCAAGGAATTGCTCTAAAAACAACTGACTGATCATTGATGAAAATAATGGGCATTATCATTAATAATTTAAACATTTATAAGATGTGTGCTTGTAGATTTTAATGTCTGAGGTTTGGTTCGTGATGTTTTCTGTCTCAGAGGCTCTCGGAGGATCTTTTTCTGTGTCTCTCTCTGTCCATCCTGTTAACTTTGGTCCTAGCGGTGGTGATGCCTCGTCGCAAATTGAACTTGCCATGGAAGAAATGAGGGAAACCTTTCTAATTAATGAGTATGGTGGATGTCAGCGGTGGTAATATTACAGTTTGTGCCTAACAGCGCTGCCGCACAGAGAGACACACTGGAAACATTTAAGCCTGACTGTTACATCAGCCTGCTGCGATGGCATGCACGATAGGGTGACTGACTAGTGCTGAAGATGTTCCCTGTTTTCGCTCGGCTCATCCAGAATTTCTACATAACAGCAAGCCTGTGATTAGCTGGATAATATCATATGTTTCCTACCAAGCCTACATACCATCCATCACAGCAAATAATAGTGTGGCTTAGGCTAGATTATGCTCCACTAGCTGCGGCCTATAATTGCACAGCCAACGTTATTGTTGCAGAACAACATCGGAAAATGTGTTTTGTTTTTCTTTGCAGGGTGCAGACCGGACATTCTTAGATTTTACACATCTAAGTGCATGTCTTTTTGAAATGATACAAAAAGTGCTAGTTTGGTGGCGTTTTTTCAGGGTGAACACACGGAGAGTTGTGTTAGTAGATGTCACATCCCACGCTGCTGCCCTTGTTTCAGAAATGAGTGTTATTCACCGTTGCACAAAGACTGACTCAGAAGCTGCTCGGCTTCAGTGCTCACACTTACTGTCTGGCTGCTGTCAGAGTGCTGCGTTGTTTTGCTGACTGTGCCAAGTCCTGCTTGTCTGTCACTGTGTTTCTCTTCCTGTCTGTCTTTGTCTAGTTTCCTGTCTGTCTGGATGTCGTCTGTCCTGCTGTGCTACCTGTATTTGGCCTTTTATTATTTATTTATTTATTTGTAAGACTGCACTGCTATGAGAAGATGAGGTCATCCTATGTTGCCATCATTGTTTTTTTTTTGCACCAGGCTAAGGAATCTGCTCCACTTGGCCAGAGTGTACTACTCAACCACAAAGAGCCACAGATACAGTCTGGCATGATGCAGCGCTGTTCCAGGCACTCATTTAATGTGAGCAAAACAGTCTTTAATCAATCTTGTGCATAGGAATCACATGTATTGATTCACATATCACGGGCACTAAATAAGATAATAAGATGCACAACGGTGGTGGAGTACTGAGCAGTACCACACTACAAAAATACTCAATTATTCAAGTAAAAGTCCTGCATTCATAATTTTATCTGTGCAGAATTACATTAGTATTGGCAGTAAAATGTACTTAAAGTTATAATCCTCATATCAGACCCACTATGGATGTATCATAAGAACCGGCGCTGTTTCCAGGTGTTATTATACATCCATGGCCAGTACCATAAGTACAGTTATTTTTAATTATGCAGTATAAACAGATAGGTGCTCATCTTCCCCTGTTTCATATCCGATGTGCAAAGCATGCTTCCTCCCCCTCAGTGATTGTTTAACGTGTCATTTTGAACGTCACCCTGGGACTTGTATTATTGACCCGTTCTTAGCGTTAGCACCAGTAACGTCAGGTGTCGCCAAACCAACCAGAACTGAAATCTGAGGAGTTATAACTTTAAAGTAACAACAGTAAAAGTACTGTCTACTATTGTTTTAATATTGGCTCGTTGAGGTGAAGCTAATTTTAACTGTGCTATATGCTGGTGGGTAGTTTAATCTGTAACAATTCGTCATAGTCAATGAACAGGTCATATATTTTGTTTGTAAAGTCTTAATCTTCAAATTCACTAGTAACTACAGCTGTCACATAAACAGTACAATATTTCTCTATGAAATGTACCCCACACCCCCGTCGTCACATAGTCTTAGGAAATGCTACGTCAACAGAGATTAAGATTTCATGGATAATTTGACTTATATATTTGCAGTTTGCGTTCTTGCTAGCTAGTCAGGTTAAGCCCTCTCTGGTCCAAATATCCTAGACAGTAGGAATCATGTGGCTGAAGTTCCCTTCAGTCATTGGCCCTTGGGTACTCCCAGTTTGGGGCAAGTCTCCCCCTGAGAAATGAGGTCAGTGTGACTCCTTGTCCTGGTGCTGTGTGCCTGTTTGTACTGCAACTCGTTCGTCTTGTGAGCCGGAGACGAACTGACAGCGCTTTGTTCGCTGAGAGGTAACTTAGAGGGGGTGCTTGCGTGATGTTGGTGTCCCTGATCATTTTGTTTTCAGTGCTGTTGACAGCTGAACTGGCCTCCACATGAAGAAAACACGTGATTTCTGTTTCATTTTTGAAGTTGACTTTGAAGTACATCATTCTTGAAGCACTGATGTACTTAAACAGGATTTCTGTTGTCTGTCTGCCAGGTGAAGGAGCACAAGTGGTGCGCTGCTATTTATATTTCTCTGCCTGCGGCCCACACACAGACTGAGTCATTAATCATAAGTGGGTCTGGAGCTGGGAACCAGACGGATGCCACTTAATCGACGATGACTGCACACATTCATATCTGGTTTGATGAGTTTAACTTTTTGATACGTCACAATGTGTGTGCTCATCAGTTTGTCCCTACACACCCTCACAGCGTCAGTGGGGAAGAGCATTTTTGTGTGTCTGTCTGTGTGTGTGGGTGTGTGTGTGTGTGAGTGTGTTTGCTCATGTATTTTTGGAGGACCTTCCCAGTCCACCATCTGCCCCACCCTTCCAAGACAAATGACAGCAGTCTGGATGCCAATCTCTCTTTCATGATTCCCAGAAGGCCGAGCTTCTTTTACAGCAGGCGAGAGCTGCACTCTGCCCTTTGCCTGTCATCAGCGCCTGTGGCTGTTTTTTGAAGTCGCTATTTAGCAACAAGCTAACCATTAAACGTTAACCATTATTTACCCTGCCCCCCTCCACACTGGGACCACTGACCCACTAACCAGAGCTCAAAATCTTTTATAACATGTCTGTGTGTTAGCGGTCCCAGCTGCTGTGTCACGTTGGCACAACTATCTTTCTGTTGCCGCAAACTGTCTGCAGAGTTGCATGTGAGGGTCATCGCAGTCCGAACGGACCGAGAGGAAAAGGTCAAGACGTGGTTATAAAGTGTAGTCTTGCATTATAACGTTTCTTTTTCTTGAGATAGCTGAATGAAAGCAGCAGTTGCTTTAGTTATCACAGCAAACATATACAGAATAACTTGTGTACCTTCAACATAACATCAAATATTTTCTCATGAATGTTTCAGTGGACCTTTTCACAGGAAGCAGCACCTGCGACGGACTATCAGAGATATTAGAGGCTGCCTCTACCGATTGACACATTACGTTGTCTCATCATCATATCACCTAACCATAATCCAGGGTGAGATCATGTATCACATAGTGTTCTTCGCTGTGCCTGGAAAAGAAGCTCACTTAGATATCTAGGAGGGACACGAATGTCACTGCTCTCTTTGAAACTTTGACACCACATTTGCATTGAATACAGAGTTTTCTTTGCTGCGTGGCAGTATGGTTTCTTTATCTGCTATATTGGATTTACAAAAATAGAAAAACGGGGTCAGGGGCTTTACAGCACGTCACATGTTGCCCTGAAGAGCTCTTAACGTTTAACCAAGCCCCAAATATTTGCTTTGTCTGTTTGCAGCACATATGTTAATATCAGTATGTTAATGTCAGCGCAGCGCTGGCTGTCCGTGTTAACCAGCCCTGATAAGAAGTCGTTCTAGAAATTAGAATTTTAACTGCCATGTGTTTTCACTGGTGAAATAATCCCATTTACATGACCTAATTCAAGACACACGAATTGCAAATTTGAGCAGATAAGTGTTTGGCCCACAGACGCGTAACTGCTCGTCACCTGCGTCATTACTGAGGGTTTTTTTATTCCTTTTATAAACACGTCTCGAAGCTTGTAGTCACTCAGCTTGTAGTCACTCAGCTCAGCCTGCCTTCCTCAGGAGGTTCATTCCAGTTTGGTGCAGTTTAGTGAGGATGCAGTGTGACGGAGATGGGGCCTGCCTGGGCACGCCGGTGTGTAATGTGAGCAGTAATGTGAGATCATAGCTCGGTGAGTGCCTGTATTCGTGGAATGTGTGTGTGTGTATGTGCACGTGCCAATTGACACAGCTTTTCATTTTGGCATGCGAGGAAAGAGCTGCAGTGGCTTTTGTAGTAGCAATGAGTCAAAAAAGAGAGCTGTGAATAGAGCTGACATCCAGTGGGGTGTCGATATGGACTCGTCCTTGTGTGCATGTGTGCCATGGATCACAAAGTATTTGGCCAAATGAGAGGGCTCCACACACTCGCGCTAATACTCCTTAATCCACCTGCCTCCTCTGTGTCTCCGAGCGCAGGTGTGCGTTCTCATGGAGGTGCACTACCGCTGGGTGGGACGCTCACAGGGTGTTAAGTTGAAGATCCCCCCCCCGGCATCGGGATCGTGTAGCGTAAGGGAAGACGTGAGAAGATCTGGCAGGAGGGGAGGGAGAAAGTTGAAGAGAGAATGAGACAAAAGGTTGGAAAATGGGGGAATTTCAGGAGGCAGGATGGAGGCGAAGTGATCCAGGAAGATGAAGAGTTGAGAAGAGGAACAAAATGATATGATAATATGTTATTATTCAGCCAGGCCCTGTCCTCAGGAGTAGGGATGGAAGGGAAGCAAGGGGAGTGTGATTGATGATGTTATCAGACGTTGAGAAGGTGTCAAAATGTGTTGACCCGGCTGAAAACGTATTGTCCCACCCCATGGACTCCCGCTGTGTGTTTTTTTACTTCAGACTGTGTGTGTGTGTGTGTGGACTGCAAGGAGCGAGGCCCACTCAGCCATGGTGTGCAGGAAGGGAATCATGGGAATGGAAACAAGTGCATTTCCTGATTTCATTTATATATTTATTTCTTTTTACAGGAGTTCTCTTTGAGGGAGTCCAGTAGTTAAAGCTCCTCATGAACCACTGTTTTGCAGGCCCTAATGACAGGATATCCTTGACCACACCTCCTTTCATAATGATATTCCTTTATTTTTATTCAACACCTCCCTTTCCTGGCTTTCTCACTTTACTAGAATACATAGTTTATTAATCAATAATAATATTGTAATAATTTAATAATCAATTAGTGATTTTAATCCATTCATTGTTTTATCAATAAAATGTCAAACAGTGGGGGAAACTGCTGTTCACGAGCACTGAGCATGTGTTGTTGTTGTTGTTGTTAAGACATTCAATCTTCTCTCAAATGTGACAAAGAAAATCTGCAAATTCTCATGTGAAATTTTTTCTTGAAAAAATGACAAACGATTCTAATCGATCATCAAAATAGCTGCGGATTTAATTGCCTTCCGGTCGACTTATTGATGAAATCCACCTAAACTCTGTCCACTAGTTTGTCTGCGTAAAGGTTTTCTGAGGTAACATGTCAGGTCTTATTCATAGGAAGTAATGTCAGACTTTCAAACCCTGCTCACTTTCTCACCTCCATACAGCTGACCAGTCACGGCGTGAAGTGGGTGTGAATGTCAGATTGTTATGAAATGGTCTGGATCATCGAAAAGTTGTCGTTGCGCGGGGGGGGGGGTTATTCCACCATCCAACAGGCAGTTTGGGTTAACTACTGGCAGATTCGCACTTTTTAAGTGGCCGTTTAGACTCAAACCAGCTTTACGTTTAGAAAAATGCAGTGGGCGGTGTTGGTGGGGGTCAGGGGTCGTTTAAGTTACGGGCGAGACATCAACATTTGATCCAGGACGTTCAGTAGGAGGTTTCTGTCTGATAGAAATTCATACCGATCATCACAGAAACAAAGAAAAGCTGCAAATTTCACTTTTTAAGAAGATTTAGTTTTTCCTTAATCGATTATTCAGTTATTAGAACAGTTGAGAAAATATTTCCTGTCAATTGACTTATTGATTAATGGACCTATCAGTGCAGCTCTTGCCATTTGCTGAGTCGTATTTATGGGAAGAATATTTCTGCTGCACCTTTCCAAGGAAAAGTATTCTTGAGAACAGGAAGGATGCATTTTATGTTTTCATAACATCACGGCTGTAAAATCACAGAAAAGTGTGCCTTGCAGAAACTGAAAGAAACCTTATTGATCTCTGATTTGTTTCTTTCATGGTGATCAGTTGATGCAGTGATGTGCCACAGCATCAGCAGGGTTAAAAGAAAAGGAATCATTGTTTCCATTTCCTGCATCATGAGTGCCACTGCCGTACTGCAGTGGAAACGACACTTAAAAAGAAAGACAAGGTGATGAGAAAGTGTCGAAAAGATCACGTGACTACGAGGAAAAGCTCCTGCTTCCTGCTTTCCCAACTCCCCTGCTTCTGCTACACAGAGGGGGAGGAGTCTTCCTCGGCGGTGGGAGGGGAAGCAGGGGAGCACATGAGAAAGACGCTCAGGTTAGTTTTCACTTGGCTCGCGCACACACAGAGGAACACACCGCTGGCATACCGGCACACTGCCTGCTGCCTTTGATTTTCCCGTAGACCCAGTTTAAGATCTTACTGCCTGACGCAGACACTTCATGTAAGTAAACTTTACCTTCGGTCCTGTTGGAGCAGGTCAGAGTGCCTGCAGTGTGTAGACATGGGCTTGTTTCTGTGTACTTTGAAGAAAGTGGAGAGGGCTTGTTGCTCTGGCAGGTATCGACACCAATCTTAACACTTGTGTGTGATGTTCATTTTTGTCAGTACGTCTTTAAGCACTGGTTTTCTTTTGATGGCCTGTTTTCATTTGCCGCTAATAATATCTCAAACGTAGGATGTTGGCAAGAGAATCAGCACTTTGTGATAGTTTGGAAAACCATACAGAGCAACTGAAATGCTCTGTAATAATAGAGGCAGCTATTGTCTCTTTCTGTCGCTGCCTGTGCTTCCTTGTCCTTGAGATGGGGTGCCAAATCTAAAAATACTGGTCTTGATTATAGCATTTGGCAGCTCTGCTCCAGGACTATTTTCCTTCTTTCAGCCCCTCTCAGCTGTAACAGGGTGGGAAGCTGTGCGGCACGGTGGCACAGCGGATATATTGTACCTCCTTACGAGTTTGATGTTGATATTTCATTTCAAGCAGAAGAGGAAAGTGTTCCAGCACCTTCCAGTTATCGTGAGTGACGGAGCGCACGCCGGGTCAAACTTTCAGGGGCTCCTTTCTGTGTGTGTGTGTGTGTGTGTGTGTGTGTGTGTG
>JAVQJL010048741.1:0-65825 GCA_036024295.1 Nannoperca obscura
GAACAGATGATCTTGTACATTATCAAATACAATACATTCAAACTACAATATCGTACAATATGCTATACTTTATAGAAACAGTGTCATTTAAGTGCTGTTGTATTCCCGGAACAAATGAGTCTTTAGTATTTTCTTGAAAGTGGCCAGACAGGTTGTTTCTTGACTTACCTCTATGTCAATCTCTGGCTGTACGAAGACCGGGCAGACAGCTGTGGGTCTGACAAGTCCTGACCTGAAGGTCCCTGGTTGTTCTGCTGATGTAAAATAGATAATGACAATGTGCCTGATTAATCTGAATAGAGAAAAAGCCAAAACGTTGTTTAATCAGCACTGTTTATCTACAGTACATATGTATTTAAAGGGGCACTCCACAGATCAGAACATTTGTGTAATGTCTTCTGTGCCTCATATCGGATCATTTCTAAAATGTGTAAAAGAAATAACGCTGATGATGTCATCAAGGTCATCTCTATTTGGGCTTGAGACTCACATTGTATGACAAAAAGGCTGCATTACATACTGAAGGTGTGGGATTTTAAGTAAGTGCACATTAACAGTAGGAGGCAGGGGGAGTCTAATGAAAGACACTACTGAGTTGCACTTTGTTGAAATGTAGGATCCAGCATTCATTGATTCAGTATTGAGCTGCAGACTTAAAGTCAGGACATCCCGGACTCGCTATTGTTACATGTCATTTTTTTTATTTGTCTCTTGTGAGTACCCCGACTTTATGGATGTGCAATATACCGCTTTAAGTAATCTGTTAAATTCTTCATCCAATGCAATACCAGCATATATATCCATTATATTAATGATTATTTATGTCTTCTTTTTCTTGGATAGTGAATCGGTATGTCGATAGTAACAACAGCATTCATACTGTACCTTCTTCCAGTTCCTGCTCATCCTCAAAATCAAAATCATCATTTACACTGAAAGAAAAGAGACATTTGATTTGTAAGACAATATTAAAACCAGACAAAAATATTCAATAGTACACTCTTTAAAACAGTCTACATGATTATACACTTTACACACAGATCTAAAGTACAGTGTATAGAGGCATCTTTAACACAGTGTCATACTGGTTTAAATGTGGGCAAATTATGTGGTGAAATTAAAATAGTTTTGTTGTGTACTGTGGCTTTGTAGCAAAATCCTCCACAAGATTATTAAGACAGTTTAATATTTAAGATCCATCTTTGGGCTAGAAAGGCATCAGCTGACAAAGCTGCGACCATGTCTGAAAAGAAAGAACACCAATGTGGGCCCCAAGATTGACTGTATATTTAATAGTTTATGCATGAAGAAGGCACATTTAAAATGGCAGCCGAAGGTGGCCATACACCATCATGAACACCTGTTTTGGATAATTAGGCTTAATGTTTGCTGATGCAGTTCAGCTGTAAATGTGCTGAGTTGGCCATTTTAATTGAATTGTACATTTTTGTACACTTCTGTTGAGCAGTGTTTTTAAGCCAAAAGCCTCAGCGATGACCCATCTCATTAGGCCTGTCGTAAAAACAGATGGCGAAGTGGGAAATTACTGAGTGACTTGTGGACTGAGGGTAAGGGTCACTGAAAAGTTCAAGCACAATATAAGCCATATTTCTGTATTGAAGTTGATGTTTCAAATGACAGGAATTACTGGAGGAGACATTGAGCTATTTCAGCTAAACGTCTTTCTTTGGATATTCCCAGTGACATATTTTGTTCTCATATGTAGTTACATCAGATTCTAAATATCTATAAATTGACAGGAGAGTTGGTTAAATATAGCCATGATTCATTTTAAAATCATCTGCAAGCATATTGAAGCAGAAATGTTGTCTATGAGAAGGCACTTGTGTTGAAAGAGGGGAGGTGCAACATTGCTAAGAGACCTGCAAAGGATGCCAAATGAAATAAAGGTCATGAAGTGTGATGGGCATGTGACAGGAGCTGAGGATAACCTGACAAGCTGTTCATACTCTTTGTGCTTGTTGCACAAAGATCTTTGCGTTACACATGCATGGTGACGTGAAGTCATCAATTGCAGGTTTCAAGCTCTATTATGGCAAACACTGTATCGTCAACAATAATTATAATAGTAAGAGACGTTCTTTGTCATTTTTGGAAAAATCAACCCTTCTCTCTCCACAAGCATTATGCATCTGAAGGTAAGATCTGAGATGTCAGGTTGTCAGATATTGTGGGGAAAAAACATGGTTCAGTGCGGTTGCGTGGACAGGCGTGTGTGTAGGTCTATGTATAGTATAAAAGATCTAAAGACAAACTTATTAGCCTTAATTGTGCCTGATATGGAAATGTGGGCTTGTTTGGCCCAGGTTAACACTTAAATATGAACTAAACAAGCAGTACGTGTCACCTACAGTATGTGCAAATTATCTAACATACAGTAAGTAATACATTCTAGTGTCTACACTTGTTTCATAGTAACCTTTCCCCCACTGGCTGCCTTGTTAATGTGATCTGTTGTTAAACTGATCCAATTATCAGTGAACTTCAAAGCACCTAATGAATCTATAATGGTTGCTATGGCGGGGCTGCCGGTACAGTTTCTGCTTCCCAAAAACCTCCTTTTGAATTAGTGACTCATCCACCCGTAACTACCCACCTGGCCCCCTCCTACTTCCAAGTAGCCGTAGCAACAAAGACCTACATCAGTTTATAACCTGTTTGCTCCTTTAATGGGCCCTAATACGCTTGGGGGGTCTTTCTAGCTGTCTTCTGTCACAGCGCTCTGTGAAATTAATCACACACTTTTCATGTTGATGTTAACAGTACACAAGGCGCTTAAATCTTCCTCTCAGGGATCACTTGACTGTAATGGAGTAAAGAAGCAATAGAAGTGGTTCGTGTGTCGGTCTCCAACTACCCGAAGTTAAAGAGGCCAATCTGTTCCACTGAAATTGCTCTGCTCCCGCATGACTCTGATAGAAAAGGTCAGAGGTAAATTTAATGCAGGGAAACGCCAGGCCTGAAAATGACACCTGCCCTTGGCCTATTTTGATCACCCTCACACACACCACTGGATGATTGGCATTCTGAGGGGGATCTGTACTCTCTCCAAAACTCTTTCCATCTCTCACTGCAGGGTCCCATAAACAGGCTTCATGAACACTTAACTAGGTAGCTTTGATACTCGCCCTTGTGCTTATATTATGCAACAGACTGTGTGACTGTGTTTATTACCACTCTGCTTTACTTTAGAGTTGCGATGCTAAACACAGTCTCCAGGCAGAACTACTGAATAAAGCTGAATGCCCATTGCACAAAACCTCAAAGGGAGTTAGTAGGTAACTGGAGCTCTGCAGCTGACTTTGTTTACATCCATCTCTTTATAATTTGATGGCTAATATGGAATCTAGATCAAACTTATCATTGGATATCTGGGTCGGAAAGTTTTATCATTCAAAAATGCATTTGAGCATCTTAATTTCCCTTTGATTAGAAGGTTGGACACCCGGCCATGCCTTTAAACAGATCAAAAGGAGGTCAGAGGTCAAATGAATCTCAGGCAGACAGTGGACAAAATATTAGTTCACTGAGAGCACACGTGACAGCAAGTTTACCTGTAATCTTTTGGAGGTTTCAGGATACCTCTTTTTTGTTGAAAGTCGATGTTAGTCTGAGCTGAATCATCTTCATAGGACAGGAGCAGAGTTACCACATAATTCATGGAGGAGTTATTAGCCCAGTAATCACCATCAGAGGTTTCATAGCGAACAACAAACTCAATGCGAGAGCCGTGTTTGATATAAGGTGGCGCAAAAGACAGCTTGAAGGAGAACTGATCAGTGTCCCCATCATGGGATCCCTGGACATACTCTGCTGGGTGATCAAAGTAAGTAACCCAGTTGTCCATGGTCGACCTGATATAAACTGCTTTGTGGAAGGAGATGTTCAGGACTCGTATTACACCACTGAAGGCAAGTGGCTCATTCTCCACTAGAGACATCCGCTCAACCTCCACTTTATGAGCGTGCACAGCCTGACGCAGGGCACTCTCGGTGGGCGCGATAAATTCTGGTTGCACTTGATAGGCCGGCTCTCGCTCTGACTTTCGATACTTTGCCTCCTCTTCCTCCCACCGTGCACTGTCTTCTTCCTCGTCCGAATCAAAGGCAACAAATTCCTTCACATCCACCAGATCCCCACCTGTTGTATCGGCGAATGACACTCTCTTCCGGCCAGACAGAGCCAGGTGGATCCGCATGTACTCGGCGGTCTCGTCGTGGATGGACTGGCCTCGCTTTCTGGGAACCGGGGAGCACCTTGGGACGAGGCGGGCGTCCTCGGTGTCATCGTCTTCATCATCATCATCATCATCATTATTATCCTCGTCTATCTCTGCCTCCTCGGCTGACTTGCCGGATTTAATCGTGGCAAAAAGGCCCTCTTGGCTTGGTATGGTTAAAAAAGACATTTTTGTACACACATGGAAGCGGTGCGCTGAACACAGGAGCCTACATATGGCGTCTGCAAAAAACACTAGCCTACCAAATACTATGATTTGCGCAGCTGTGGCCAGTGTAGATCCAGCGCTGTCCCTGCGTTACGCACGGAGCCTCTTCAGTCAGCGTGGGGCGTTAAATGTCACCCTTGGAAAACGTGTCTTTACTGCCAGCCGTTGTGATAGTATATCCCCTGGTTTACATGACTTTATGCATCGCAGCTTGTTTGCTGTCGCGGGAAGGAGCAGGCTCTAATTTTAGCGTTGACCTATCGGTCTCTCCATGTCCCAAATGTGTCTTTTAAATTGGTATAATCCTACGACTCCCCCTTGTTCCGTTTGGTTCGGGCTGGCTATACGCCCACCGTTGGAAATGGGATATTAAAGTAGTATCACATCGGCCTATTGCCAGTCTTGTGACATATTTTAAACCAATGTATAGACACAATCAGTATATTAAAACTTCTGCAGCCTTCATCATGTGGAAATTATTTCAGGGTGGAGTCTATTTCATTACCATGCGACTGTGTGAGAGTCTGTTTTAGGCTAATATTGGTGATTTGTGTGTGTTCTTATTTAGTTAACGATTTAATAAATTAATGACAGATATTGAATTGAATTGATAAAACGATTCAACCAGTTAAAAAACAAACAAACATGAAATAATATTCTTGTTCTATTAAACTCATTTTTACCATACCTAGTGTTTACCATTTTACTGAACACGTCGGGTTCTTTGTGCTTTGAAGGTCCACAGTTTCTTTAATTTTAGTATTATTTTATCAAGTATTTTACTTGGCAACCTATTCTTTCTTCATATAAATATAGCATAACAAGTTCCAAATGTAACACTTAAAGTAGTCTCCAAAAGTGTAGGTGGTTTTCTTTGTAATTGATCGTAAAGTGTAACAAATTAGCTGACTACAACGTGATTAATTATACATGGCGAGGATTTTAATATTGCCTCTTCACACAGATAGGAGGTTAAAGCATGTGATGAAATCGTGTGATTTACAGTATGTTTTCTCGGGTAAACGTAAAAAGGATATTTTACATTCATTGACGTTAGGATTATCTCACGACAACCGTCAGCTGCTGCATTTGCCCACTGCGCAGTTACAGCGCTGCTACAGATAGATTACCGTGTGAACACACCCTTCGACATGACTGGTGGAGGTGTTTTAGCGCGGCGTGCCGTAGCCAATCAGAAGATTGTTTTTCTGTCACGTCGGTGCACGGATAGTAAGCTAACGGATAATGCAAACATAAACTAATATTAAGAACGCGGATTTTTGTTGAAGGCGGCAGAGCACGGTATGGTTTGATTATTTGGACCGAGCTTTTCTTGTTGGACTTTTATTCGTGAAAATGTGGTGCGGCCATCACTTCGAGGACACACGAATTGGGTAACGTGAGCTAACTAACGTTAGCAATAGCCTGCTAATTTTAACGTTCTGCAAGGCCGCGGAGAAATAAAAGAGCTGCTTCCTGTTCTAGCTTTATTGAGAATGTAGGTTACATTACGACCCGGGTAACAAAATCACAGCGGTTGTCTAAGTAGCTAGTTCAGTGGCGTAATCTATTGCATCTAAGTTTGTTTTAGTTGAGCTTGCAGGCTACCTAGCTTGTTAGCTATTTAGCTAGGTAGATAGCATGAGTGAACTGACGGACTGCAAACAGTCCGCTGACTCTGCATCGAGGAAACGGTGTCCATCACCCGACCACGATGATGGCAGCACGATTCCCATCAAGTCCACAAAAGTCAGCGACGCATCAAATGAAGCGGGGGTTGCTTCGGAAAGTTGCAAAAACAGTGAAGCGGATGGTAAAGAAATAGCTGGGAGCGACGGTCAGTCAAAAGATAGTGGGAAAGAACCAGTTGCCGGGCAAAGGGATCAGGGTTCAGACAGTGGACTGCCTGTCAACAACTCCAACGCTGATGGTCACGATGCCAGCAACACCGAAAAACCACAGCCTTCAGATGCACGTGGATCTGCGGACACAAAGGACACAGAGAAGACAGTAGGACAAAAGCCGCGTCCTTCAAGTCCTCTGGACCAGTCTGACTCGGCAGCCATAGCAGCTGCTGAAGCACTTGCCAGTCTCACGGGAGGAGACGGGGAAGACAGTCAAGAGACTCCTTGCTCATCTGAAAAGGCTAAAGTGGTGAAACAGGGAAGCAGATTCAAACAACGCGGGGGCCACCAGTCCTCTAGAGCAGGCTCTAAAACACAGGCAGCTCCTGCAGATAGCTCCACGTCTGTGCACAGTACTGACAGAGAAGATGCAGATGATGTACCAGAAGCAGATGAAGGTGATGAATCCATATCTGGATCTTCCTCCACTCCAAGCTCTTCTTTCCCATCAGACAATGAGGACAATGATGATGGGGAGTGTGCCATCGTGTCGGTGAAGATGGCTCCAGAGATGAGACAGTCGGTGGCTCTACTCGCACAGGTACAGATGAGACTGGAGGCTCTTGAGAAGAAAAGCGCCCGGCTTCATCAGCGGCTTGAGCTGAAGATTAGTCGTCAGCGGCGCCCACACCTGGATCAGCGCAGTTCCATCACAAAAACTATCCCTGGCTTCTGGGTGACAGCTGTATCCTTAAAATGAACAAAGTCCCCATTCACATGTTGTGTTTGAGCAATTGACATAAACATGTTGTGTTTTTTTCTTAACTTTGATATAACAGCTGTTGAACCATCCTCATCTCTCAGCTCACATTGACGAGACTGATGAAGATGCTCTTAGTTACATGACTGATCTTGAGGTAGGAAAAAGTTGGCTGGGATCTTACAAAGTCTTATATGTGCCTCGTAGCAAAATTCATTTCCTCGTGTCCTTTTCAGATCGAGTCCTTCAAGAATAATAAACTGGGCTACAGGATCCGTTTCCACTTCAGACGGAACCCGTACTTCCAGAACAACATCATCATGAAGGAGCTGCACCTCGGGATGGGAGGTAAAAATAAGCATGTGGTGAAGTCAAGGCATGGTTGTCATATATAATGAATGCAGTGTTATGATACCAGGAGTCAGGCTTTGGATGGCTGCTGTAAAGGTAATGTATACTGTAGAGCCAGGTGATAATATACATGATATATTGGTACCAAAATATTGTAATTTTCCATGTACATTTACTTTTTTTTCCTTTGGTACAAGAAAGCAAACCCATCTAAAGCATAACATTTCATCCTGGCAGGTACATTCAGTAATATTTTGGGCTCAAAAAGCACAGTGGGAAGGAAGCAGCAGCCACCAGCCAAATGCTGGTAAAATATGAAAGTGGCTGGTAGATTTCAGACAAAAATAATGATTTACTATTGGTGGTGACTGGTGAATTTGACCATTTTAAACACTGCAGCCATGCAGTTAATGCCATAATGGAATGTGATGCTATTGTAATTGTTTTTTTATGCATGTCAATATGTCTTTCAAAACAATGCAAATACATACCATCAAAAATGACACAGTGGCAACAAACATTTTTTATTATAATATTTCACTAATGTAGAATGGCTGGGCTGTTGTTAGCACTTATTAGAGGATTTTTGAAATGTGAAATGGTTCAGGGGTTGCTCAATCAAAATCATCTAATAATAAAGATGAATATTGGTCGTATTTTGAGGCTATCTGAAATCTGCATGGCCGTGAAATTCCGGATCGCCTTTTAATCCGGCTACTCGTGTTTCAGGATCTCCGATGTCGTTCTCCAACCCGATCCTGTGGCATCGTGGACAGAACCTGACGGCCCACAGCGAACCCAGGAAGTCGTCGCGTGGGGTCTACCAGACCTTTTTCAGCTGGTTCAGTGATCATAGCAGCCCAGGACAAGATGATGTAGCACAGGTACAGCTGACAAACATGAGTGTAGCACACAGAGATCAGCAAGTTGAGCATGGAATTAACTCTTCCATTTGTCAACAAGGGTCACTGATTTATTTAAGAGGTATACAGACCTGCCAACCCTGCATCTCTTTTTCAGTGTTTTGATATCTTTAACAGTTTTACCCACTTGACACCCATTTATTGCAAGCATGTCTTGATGGTTTAACAACATTTATTTTCTTCTTAATTTATTCAACTTTGCTGCCAGTTTATGATGAATTAAAATGATTCGGGGATGTGCAAACATTCTGATTATTGCCATCTCAAATAATAGGTAATTTTTAAAGCAATACAATCATGACACTTTTACCATGTGTGCACGTGCTACAAGATACATGCTACTGATTCCTCTGTCTCAGATTAGCGGAACTTTTTATGGTGCATTAAAAGCCTTGTATCCAAACGTGTTGAAATGAAAGGACCTCTGTTTTGGGTTGGTGTTTAGATACTCAAGGACGACCTGTACAGAGACCCTCTGAGATACTACCTCACTCCACTCTGGGAACCGAGGGAGAATGGCAGGTAAGACATATGAAATGTGATGTCAGTGGACAAACCAGCTATTAGGCTTTACATTCTAGAAACATTCTCAGCCCCAGGGCCTTGAAATTATAGTTCATGTTGAAACTTTAAGTTTCCTGATATTGTTTTTCACTGCTTGTAAGACCAGGTGTGATGCATTCCAAAACAATAAGTGTGTGTACTGTTAACACAAGTGTGTGTGTGTATTCATTCATTCATTTATTTTTTTTTATTTTTTATTTTTTTCGTTCATTCATTCATTTTATTCATTCCAGCGGTGGCAGCGGAGCACGGGCAGCTGACAACGGCAATGGAGATGACTGTGTGGTGATCTCCGACTCAGATGACGAGCCCGGTGAGGAAGCTGGTGAGGCAGAACCAGGCCACAGTAGGGGGGAGGAAGAGGAGGACGAGGAGGAGGAGGAAGAAGAAGAAGAGGAAGAGGAGGAGAGGGGGCCAAGCGCTGGTCAGTGCTAAAGTAGATCTTCTAAAGATGGCTTATTTTTTCTTATTTTGAGAATAGATGTCAGCAGCCAGCTGTTGTAGAATAATTTGGTGTCTGAAATCCGCAGTGTTTGTTAGAGCATCCAGTTGACTGGCTTGTGTTGTAGCTGTAATAAGTGTCTGGGTAATGCAGGCTAAACTGAATAGACAGGAAATATCTCCTCCTCAGATGAGAGCCCGGAGGAGGAGGAGGATGGTGGAGAAATTGTGATTGACGGTAAGACACCACTCTCCACAGCAGCGTTGCAAGTTCACCACTATCGCAACAAACAATCTTTTGGATTATGCTGCTTTTCATTTTTTAGTCCGACTGCTTTGAATTAACACTAAGCAAATAATCATGTTTCATTATAGTAAGGATCCCCTGAAATTATAACCGTCTCTCTTTTGTCCTGTAGGCTCTGATGACAGCGAGCAGGAAGAGGAGGAGGCTTGAAAAGAAGTAAAGAAGAGGAAGGAGATATTTGTCAATGAAGACGAAGAGTCATCAAGGGACCAGAGACCAGGAAGACGAAGAGGGTGCCTAGTTTGGCGAAGAGTACCAGAGCAATTAATTGTCATTTTTATGCACAGAAAATAAAAGCTACATAGAAACATCTTAAATCAGGGTTAACTATAATAATGAAGCCAAGGCAGCATGTTTTCCCTTCTATTTTATACAGTCGGTACTGTGTATTCTGATGTACTCTGATTCACTTTTTGCAAAATGTTTTTTTCTAAACAGGTGCCAGTCAGTTCAGACAAGTAGTGTTCTTCCATTTAACGGGGAACAATGTGGGATAGCCTAGACACTCACTCACTCACTCACACACACACACACACACGTCGGTGCGATTTGGATTGCCGCTACTTGCTAGCATAACATTTTGCATCGCAAATTCTTCAAACAAATAATGCAGAAACCTTCAGTGGCATTATTAGTGGTCATTTCAAGGCAAAGTTTTGGCTGTTTTTAAGACTGACGTGTGACAAGGCAAACATGTCACAAGCTAAATTGATATGACAGTACATTTCAGATGCACTGAGTACTGAACCAAAATTTGTTCTCAGGGATGATCATGGTGGTAGTTTTATTGAAAGAACCGTACTGATTTTCAGACATTTCCACTCTGGTTATTGTTGGCTGTGTATAAGGAAACGTGTACTCTACTGTAGTAAATAGGAACAAATATTGTTTTGATATGCTACCTGTGTTTTTCCTTCTCCATCTATATGTTCAGTCTTGTTACACACCAACGTCCACCCCTGTTAACAACCTGTAAACAATCTCCGATGTTTAAAATCATTGTGTAGTTTGACCAATGTTTCTGTGGATTCCTACATTTTTGTAACAAGCTCCTACAATAAGTAGCTGAGTTTTGTATTTTATCTTTTAGATTTTAACTTAATTTGAATATGCTTTCTAAAACATTTAAAGATTTGTTTTGTTGTAATGTGTTTTAAGATTATGTGTTTATCTTCTTTTTAAAAAGATGGTATTTATTACATTGTTTTTCTACACGTCCACGTTATGGCATGTCTGTGAGCATGACATGTAAGGCAGGATGATTACATTACTTACAAGGCTTTTTCTGTGCACAGTGTCGGTTAATGTCGTTAAATTCACAGCAACATTATGGGGTGCACTGTAACAAGACTAGTATTTGTATTTGCTTACTTTTCTTAGCAATGACCTGTAAATAATATTTCAGCATTGTCTTTTGGATGAGACAAGTACACATGTTTAATCCATGGATAAATGTATCCAATAATCTGGAGTTTTTTCATAAACATGATCAGAAAGTTATATTTTGTGTGCTGTGTTTTATAGAACACTAGTTTAAAGATACCTACCTGTTTCTTGCTTTGGTTAGTTTTGTTTGCTTAAAGATAAATGTCCACCTTTTGACTCAGACCTAATAAAATAGGCAGTTGTTTCACCTCGCTGTCTGGTGTGCTTTACATAAACAGTTGTGTCGTAAGACAAAAGGAAACTACGTTTCTGTACTTTTGTTCAGCACTGATTTAGAATCAGTGTACAACAGAACCACAAGATGGCAGTGTAGCTCAGATTATTGTCCCATCTTTTGTTAGACTAAATCTTTCATTTTGGTTATGGTTCAATACAGTACATCATATTGTACTTCATGCCAGTATTTAAGCTTTCAGGTGTGCATGAATGAGAAATAGTTAAATCTTGCATAAACTGTCTCAGAGTGTACAAACTACTTACAAAGCAAACGTGTGTGGTATATATACATAAAAGTCACATCTCTGATATGCTTGGCCGTGACGTGTACTTCTTGAAGAGGAAAATCAAACAAAACCCATTGAGATACAGCTGTTCTCTGATGTACTCCACGTCTGATATGGCGGCAGCGTGTGATATCTGACATTTTGAATGTAGCACTGCAAATAGCCCTGGGCAAGACATTTTTGGACAGGCCCAGACAAAGGAACAGCAGCGGTGTTGTAATGGTACACTTAAACCCCTTGATTCCACTTTTAATGCACAGCTATAAATATTCCACCAGCAAAAACCTGTCCTGTTGTAGGCCCAGCAGCACCCAGGGTATGTGGTCTAGGATGGGCATATACTATTAATACTGATCATGGAAACACGTTATACCCCATGAAATGATCCCATGTGAAACGCTGTTTGTCTCCTCTTTGAAGCAGCTTTATTCAGCCCCCCTCGGAGCACAACATGTTTTTATGACTATGAATTAATAATGGGGTTTGGTTCCTACAATATTGATCGTGACAAACTAAGTACAGATCGCTGGGACAACAAAGCTATCCTCGGGCTGCTTTGTGGTCTGAGGGATGTCTGTGAAGCCTTTGTTATGTATGGGGTGGCAAAGGCCTAAATGGATTCCCCCAGTGTAAACTACACTCCCCTGGGTTGAGCCGGTGCAGCTACTGTACACAAATCATCTTGTCTTGGTGCTTCATGCTCTCACGTTTCACAAAGTAGTTCTTCAGAATCTGCTAATCAGACTGATTCACTGAAGACTGAAAAATGAAAAGATAAAACACAGCGGCTTGTTTTTCATGTGGTGTGATTGATGTTGGGAAGAATGTTTTCTCATGTGTATGTGTACAAGAAAAGAGCCTGTGCTGCTCTCTGAGGCGCATCTATAGTGGATAATCTGATAGGTTGAGGTAGGGCCCCTGAATACCAACTACCTGTGTGTGTGTTTCTGCACATGTCTACATGCTTGTAGGCTTGTTTGTGAAAGCTTGGATTCTTTTAAGCACCGCCTTGCATGCATGCTTATTTGCAAACGCTGCACGTCACATGCATTCTTGCAGGTTTTCAGCAGCACGGTGCACGTACGTGTGATTGTCTGCTTGTCAGCTAATCAAGATTAAGCACAGGACTGTGTAGAGGGGAAAACAGAGAGGGATGAGAAAAGAGAATAGAGTGAGTATGACTGAGGGAAATGGATGAGTGCGGCGATAAGCTGAGCTGCCTGGGCCCTGACAGATACACACAGCAGATGGATGACTCTTATCTGGGAGATCACAGAGTGCATACTCACGCCTGGGCCCAGTTACAGAGAGCCACGATCACACCAGACAGATGAATAGGCCTACCCCCCAACAATCACACTGCACATACAGTACGCACACACACACACAAGTGCGTGCACACACTTACACACACAACCACTTGACAGAATGAACAGATTGCAGCGTTTGCAATACCTTCAGGTCTTTGACATTGAAATTCACCTGGAGTCCGGTTTCTCAAGGATGTGAGCAATGGGAGGAGAAAGGAAGGGTGTGGAGAGAGATAAGAGAAATCGTTTTCATTTTAATTGAAGCAGCAGAGTGTATGTGTGTGTGTGTGTGTGTGTGTGTGTGTGTGTAGATCCCATGTCTTTATGCACACACTGTATACATGTATGTTTGCATGTAAATTTGTCTGCCAAAGAGAGAGCCACATGCACGCTAGTCTACTCTCACTTTCTTTCCAGCCTGACAGATTTTTTTCACTGATTCTGTGATCACAAACAATATCTGTCATGGAGGTTAAGATGGAGCTGAAGTCACACGTACGCAAAACAAAAGAACATTTTGGACAGTTTAGGAACTGGGACACTTAACCATTAACCGGTTATTACCGAATGCTTTTACATGAGTGCTGACAGATTTACCTTTAAAGGCACAAGCACTGTACTTTCACTCATCCTCTCTATCCTCCTTTTAATTTACAATAACTCCCTCCTTACACCCACCCTTTGTTATTTGGAAAGAGCTCTTCTTCGACAGCTGTTGATTCTCCCATCTGCATTTTATAGCCAGGGAGAGTGCCAGTCTTGTCTTCAAGGCAGATGGTGGCTGGCTGGCTGGCTGGCCCGGTGGACACGTGGCATGTTGGACGACTGCAGACGGTGCTCCATCTCAGGGAAGCTTCAGCTACAGTATGCCTGTACAGTGTAATAAAAAATAATAAAAAAACCTGCAATCACCTCACTTCCAATACAGTGCGAGTCGAGCAGGCTGCGACTGGAATGTGCGCCACGTATGCGCCCTTCATGTGAAAGATGTTTTTCCAAAGTAGCTCCTCTTTTGATAATCAATGGTGTGTGAAGTTTGTGCATGTCACGCAGCACCTGTTCCTTTTATGCTTATCTTGCATTATTGGATGTTTACATTTTTTTCTGACCTGTAAGATAATAATTAGAAGACTTGCACAGCCATGTGAGAAGTAGTGTGGTTGGAAACTGAGAAAATAATCCTGGTGAATATTGTACCTGTATTTTCTCTTCTCTCAGGGTCATAGTAGTCCATCCCAAAATGCAAAAAAAATCACCAAAAAAAGCACCGTTGACGCCCTGGACGTGCCTCTCTGTAGCAAGCATGTTCAAACACTCCTCAATTCATCAATACACCGTCTGAAAGACCATCAGTGGGTCAAATAATGGGTTGGGTTTTCCTTGAAGGGACAATATTCTGCACCTAGACTTGTCATTATTGATGTGTCTGAGGGCCCAGGATTCACCCAGAGCCTTTGGTTGGCCTAAAAGGACAAATGTCTCCCTCACATTTCACGTTACCTATCCATTAGATGAGATGATCCTCCTGACAGAGCTTGTTGTGCACCAGAAAAACAGACCCAGTGTTTGTTTTCTAATCCACGCTCTGTGATACAAAATCCATACATCAAGCTGGAGGTAACAGGCCTGTTAGGCCACTATACGTCACGTACACAGAGCAAAAATTCCCAGTCCGCTGGTGAGTGAGTTGAGGCAGTATAGTGTGTGCATGCTGGTCAGATAAGGCCTCAGGTTGGCACAGAAAGACATATGGATGACGTTGTTAAGAGGTGCTTATGAAGCGGTGAGAGCTTGTCAGTGCACCATGGCCAAAGTTGAGAGCACACGGAAACCTGAACTCGGCACACACTCATGACTCATTTCCTCAGCTGGAAACAGAGGGATGCCTCCAGCGGGGCCGGGAAACAAAGACTCCCCTCTTGGACACATCTTGACACACCACTGCCTGCAAATCCCATCTGGCTGATCCCCAACTTGAAATAATGTGCTTACCTACTTTGTGACAATGAATCAAACCACAGAATGTGAATTAAAGATATATTCAAAAAGTCCAAATTAAAGCTCTCTGAGGCTTGCCAGGAACTGCCCTCCTCTGTGACCTTTTACACACTGACACACTACATCGCCTCATGTATTTATTCTCTTTTAGTGTCTTGCAGGGCTGTGGCTGAGAACACATTCACCCACTGCTTTTGTGTCTTTAGTGCGCCACACTGTGTCAGAGCTCACCACAAAGCCAGTTACGATGAGAGCCGCTCTGAAAGCTGTTTTAATTTCAAGCTCAAGGCTCTGTTAAAAGGATGGATGTCCTTTACGTCCAGCCTCCCCCCCTTCTGGCTGCTTTGTCACTGTTGTCATGAGCGCTGGAGCCAGCCAGAGAGGAATCCCAGGAATCTTTTTTCGGCTGACCTGGCTCTCTTGTAGAGCCGGGGAGTGATGGTGACATTGTCCAAGTAGCTCCTCTTTAATAGTGAATTTCAGCCCCTGCATCATGTATAAGAATAGTCGGTGGCCCTCCTGGACCACGAGAAAAACATTCAAATAAAACAGTGGCTGTATGCCCCATCACCATTTAAGTGAATTATTCATCTTAAATAAAGTCTGCCAACAGAGAACTACTGAACTGACACAGATTAATAACTAAAGTAGTGGAGTGGAGCAGTGTGTTCAACTCACCAGCAGTGACAGGGTTAATCATACCCATATGGTGTACCAAGAGGTTTGGTCCAATGCTGCTGTGGGCCAACAGGAGAGGGAAGGCTGGGTGGGGGCAGAACAGAAGGGAGAGGACAGCAGGGCGGACACTCTTCCCAACACCTGCACCTGGCCACTTAATTCTGCCTCCAACACCTCCAACACCTCCAACTCCCTCTGAAGGATCACTGGACCAACGTCTGATGGTCGCTGCCTTCCAGGCTTAAACTTTTGGGAAAGAGTGGAACAAAGCGTTCACGGATCAGCTGTGCGTGCGTTTTCTTCTCTTTTGTTTCATGGGAGAAATTCAGTCGTTTAATAGCGACTGATTAGGCAGCGTTTTCTCTCTCTTCTCTCTCTCTCTCTCTCTCTCTCTCTCAAGGGGAACTTGCAAACCTATCGGATTGTTTTATGCCCGCGCAGCGCTGCCGAGGAACATTTTCCAATCCAGGTCCGAGGCTCAAAACGCGGGGAATGCAGCAGTAACATCCCGCAAGTTTGGATCTCTGCGGCGTAGCGTGTATCGAGAAAGTCCGAAATCAAAGGTAGGACATTTCACTTCGCTCTGGTTTAACTTTTAACTCACGTTTGGTTACTCTGTAGCGGAGTCTAAACGGTAGGCGACTGAAGTCTACACACATTTGGTCTGTTCCTATTTCTGGATGTTGAGTTCACAGGTAAGTGCGCACTCCGCCGCGGGAAAGAAAGAACTGGGTTATTGGAATCCTATAATTATTGTTTTAAAGGGAAACCATGTAGTTATTACTGCATGACTTTAATGTGTCCTGCCGTTACCACCCAACACAGAAATCCAGCAGAAATACCGTCATTCATACAAATACCACAAGTACAACATGGAGCCCCACAGGCACGTTATTATCCACTTGGTGATTTGAGATATTTTTAAGGTATTTCAATGAAAATAATTACCCTTAGATCCTTTTTCAAACCTCATTTAAATGGCAGTGTATATATATGCTAATATGAATATAATGGACAGGACATTCATTTTATATTGAGACAAAGTTTGCCCTGTTGCGTAACCTTTAAAAGAAAATTATATTCAAATAGGGACTTAAATGTGTCTGTGGTGCTCATATCCTCATTTGACTCAGATTATTTGACATTTCTGGTGGCCATGCGTATTTATTTATGTATTTCTTTTTTTAATAAAATAACGCAGTGCTGCTTTAATGGGTGATTCTTTCTTCAGGTGACAAATACCTTCATGGGGAAAAAAGAAGTGTGTCCAGGTCAATTTAATTACACATCTCTAATAGTGCAAATGTATTAAAAACAGTGAATACACTGTATTTGATAGGAGGAATGGAGATCAAGCTTCCCTGGTGAGCAGATATATGGCAACTGTGTGATTATGCCAGGAAGCCTGTAAAGCATTCCCAGTGGCTTCTGTTTTTAATTTCTAAATGTTCAGCGTGCCAGTCATTTCACTTTCATCAGAATAATCATATTTTTCATGGGAACATATTATGATATAATGTGTCACACTTAAATTGATGCCTTATTGTGAAATATAATGGAACATTTTTGTGAAATGTCACTAGTTTTTCAGCATGAATACCTCTCCCTAAAAGCCCTCATTTTGAGGCTTGTAGCGTGTGCCACTGGAGGCCTTCAAGGCTGCATGGATGCCATGAGAAAAAGAAAAGCCCGTGGGATGGCTTATAGCCTAAGTAAAGCACACCTTCAGGGAGACAATTTAATGGATGTTGTGGACTCAGCTTTTAGTATTCATAATTTATATGTGATCCTCTCCAGCAAAGTGCAGATGCATAATGAATGCTTGAGTTAAGGTCTAACAGTTAGGCTACGTTTCAACACCCCTAAACTGTCAGAAATTGTTTCAGCGAGTACTACCTGTTTCTTTGAACTGTCATGTATTTCACTCGTCAACTTCTGAAAGTACGACGACGTGCTTTGTTGAAAGACTGCGAGCGAGACAGAGGGAATCACTGATGGGCACCAGAGGCGTGTTTTGTTCCGTTTTCTATGAAAATGTGGATGAAATATGTGTTTAAGAGAATGTAATGTGTTTAAGAAAATGTTCAAGAGGAAGGCAAGAAGGCATTCATCTCCTTTTCCAGACTTTTTCCATGTGACTGTGCTTGCAGATGCCATTGTACAGTCTTAACACATACCTCACTACATTTACACTTTAAATAAATAATAGGGCTGTCATATTTTCCAGAGCAGGTGTGAAGATTTGGACGTTGTTCTCTCCTGCCAAACTATACATCTCGCCTTGAAAGGCTGCAGGCCAAACTTCTGATCAGAGGCATCAGAGAAAGAGAGAGACAGAGAGAGTGTGTCTTGCCTGTCCTTCCTTCTTTTTCTGTCTCATATTTCTCATGGGGCACTCTATAATAATAGTTCATTCCTCTTTCTTTTTTTGTCCAGATTTAGATCTCTGTGGGCTACCTGCATGACTGTTACCATGACAGCATCTGGAGCCCAACTCCTTCTGTTGGCCCTATGTGTTTACAGAGGCTCGGGCCTGCAGCAGTCTGCTCCGAGGGTTCGCCTCTCCTTCAAAGGTGAGCTCATACAGATTAACTAAAACTCCGCTGACAGCAGGGATTGTGGTAATAGTTTCTTTTACTTGTTTCACTTACACAAACTCAAGCACATGCCCACGCACGCATCCACACCGGCGGTTATGTTTCCTCCTTTATGCATACAGAAAGAACGTGTTTCCTGCAACATTGAAAACAAAAGGTGGATATTACGTGTGGTTGGTTACTGGTAGTGTCCTTCGACAAAGTTTCTGCCCACACCCTAAACCCACACGCAATACAGTCTGACCTGTCTCTTCTTTTTCGTTTTTGATGTCTGACATAATGACACATGAAGGAAACACCTGAAATTTGATCACATGCGCAAAATGCTTTTATTTTAGAGCTGTAATGTTTTGGCCTCGAGGCGTGAATTCAAAATGGATAATGGTTTTTCAAGCCCCTTTTTGTAGGCATTTGGGATTTTCCCATGTCGTCTTCTTCTTATCCTCATTAACTGCAGGGATTCATGATACAAATATGTGGATAACACCTTTGATCAAAACAATGCTGGATGATTACAGTTATCTCTGCATCCCCATCATGTTGTCATGTCAAATGCACATGTGGATGTGCACATACCTGAAGTACCTGTATTTAAGAATTAGAGGTGTGAATCAGATATATAACGTGTCTTTCATGTGGAGGTGAGTCAAAATGCTCTGCTCCCAGGTCAGGTCTGGGCAGTGCTAACGTGTTTGGCGATTTATCTTGTTCAGCTGCTGTGATTCAACACGAAACATTTATGATTTTGCACATCTTGACATCTGAAGCAGATTAGAGGTGAGCTAATCATGAGATCTGCGGTTGATGGCAACTGGCAGTCGGAGTCTTTACACGCAGTGCTGTTTTGAATTCAGCTGATTTTGTCAGACAGAAAACAGCTGTCTACATGCTGTTAGTAGCTGTCGTATACGGCAGCCGCTCCATTTGAGGCTTGAGAGAGTAATTGCAGTGCATTTTTTTGTGACCTTTAACACTAATCCCCTTTCAGTAAACAGCTTAGTAGTCTGACCAATTACACAAGTTTGGTCTTGAACTTGATCATGTTCCTCCCTCTGTACGATACAGGTATTCACATCTGTACAGAGCTCTCCATGACACATTCACGCACAGGAGCCTGTTCAGAGCAGCTGAGAGGTGGTGTTGAGTTGTGAGACTGCTGTTGGTAAGGCTTTGCAGAAAAAGCAGCCACATTCACAGACCTCAGTCACCCTTCCCCCTAATTCCAAACAAAAAGGAGAAAAGTTGGATTTACTCCCCAACAGTTTTCTGCCACTCCAAGGATTTATTGTTCATTGTTTGTGACACCGAGTCTCTTTGTTCCTCGAGGCGCCTGGGGAGGGGGTTTTCAGGGGCGACTGGAGGACATGTGACACTTCTGAACGAATGAGCCTGGCCTGAGTGACACTCCCGGGGTACAGGAGGACTGCAGAGGATAGAGATCTTACATTGTTTCCTCTGTTGCTGGGAGGCTATGTCAGTTATACACACTTCAAAAGGAACTGACTGAGGCTCATTTCATAGTATTAGGCAGCATTGCTAGAAAGTAAAATATGCTGTGTAATTGAAGACATGTATTACAATTTCATGCCCTCGCAGTGCTGTCACCAGTTTGTTCATACTTGAGATAGGCCTGCGACTAAACAGCAGTGGTCATTAGTGCCTTAGTGACAATATGTTGTCAAGTTGTAACATGAGAGCTTACAGTGGCCCGGCTGACGCTTCATACTAGAATTGTACGTCCTTTCCAGTGTTTCCCCATCAGTGTCAGAATGTTGTCAGGGGATAAGTGTTTGCTGAATGTTTACCAGATGATGGCAGTACATTGTTTGCTATTTTTGGAGAATAGAGACATGTATAGGGGTGTGGTGTTTCTACATTTAGCCCGTTCAGTGAATCCACTATGGCCCAGTGGAGCTTGGCCAGAGGCTTGTTATCCTGTGTTTACCTCTCATGAACAGAACCGGACCTCGTCCCGCCTCTAAAGGCTCCATCTCATGGCGGCCGGAGATCCGATTGCGTAGCTTATTTTTGTGGCACCTTGACAGCATCCTGTTAACATTGACCTCAAAAGGAAGATGGCAGGCACTTTGATGTAAATAAAGATTGTGCTTCCTCTTGAATCCCTGTAAGCCGGCTTCTGAGGGTCTCTGTGAACATTTGTCATTGTATAAGCCCGCTGTCTTTAACATGCCAACGCTGTGTCCCAGTGTGCACATATGGTGGTCAGTATCTTACAAATGCCACAGATGTGTGTGTGTTTGTGTGTGTGTGTGTGTGTGTGTGTGTGTGTGTATGCGTGTGCATGGCTTTTTATGTGTTTAAAACGTGGCAATGAATTGTGGGATGGAAGAATGGAAACAAGTCACATTCGGAGGTAGAGTGCAGCACGCCGCCCAGTTGTCTCGCAGCAGATGAAAATTGTTCAATCAAAGCTTTCAGGAGAACAAAAATAAGGAGAGACATTTTCCACTGCAGCGTGTCTTAACAGGTTACGCTCTGCTGAACACAATCCTGATCTTAAGAATTAGCTCTGAGTTCCACTGACCGTGCTTCTTAAGGGACCTGCTTTTTTGGTCCAGCTCTACCGGGCAAGTGGCGCCTTAAACTCAATCATACAGTCAGGACACATAAAATATTGAGATCTTAAAAGCAAATATGTTTCTTAAAATGCACTAAGTTGAGTTATATTTAATCACTGACACATATTTTCCAGAGAAGGGTGTTGTTCAAGGGACCATAAGTTCATCCAAGTCAGTAATGAAACATGTTAAAGGCATAAAGGGAATAATGTGAATGGATTGTGAGAGGTAACCTTTGCTCCCCCTGCTGTTGGTTTTTCAAAGGGTGTGAATGTGTTTTTTTTTCTTTAACAAAGCTGGAACACTTTTCACACAGAGCTGATGGACACAAAGGCAGCACGACCCTTCAGTTTCTCCTTCAACACCAGCGACTACCGCATCCTCCTGATGGATCAGGACCAGGGCCGTCTGTACCTGGGCAGCCGGGAGTACCTGGTGGCTCTGGACATGCATAATGTCAACAAGGAGCCACTCATAGTGCGTATAAACTCTACCAGCTTGCTTTTTCTTAAATCCTGTCTGCTATTTGGTATGTGGCATTAAGTCTCTAAATGCAATGATCTGTAATAATCCAGTATTTCTGCTGTTTTTGAAATGTACAGATCCACTGGCCAGCATCGACTAAAAGAAAGGGAGAATGCCAGATGACAGGAAAGGGAAGACAGGTGGGATCATGTACTTACATCCTGCTCTTTCAACTATCTGAGACCTCTGCTTTCAAGACAGGACAATGAGGAGGATGATGTTTGAATTCCATTTGTCTTACTCCTTTTTGTCCAGGGTGAATGTGCCAACTTTGTGCGGCTGATAGAGCCGTGGAACCGCACCCACCTCTACACCTGTGGAACAGGAGCGTACCAGCCAATCTGCACATTCATCAACAGAGGCTGGAGGGCAGAGGTGAACGCACAGACATTTACGTTTCCCTGAGTGGGATTTACCGCAAAGATCCCTCGGCAGTAGGCCTGGAAAGCGTTGTCCTGCTATATATTTCAGGACTACAAACTGGGACACTGATTTGTTTATGATTTCCCCATGCTCCCTTGTGACGTTTTAGCGGCCTATTTTTATGCACGCTCTCCTTGTCTCATCTGCCTCTGCAGGACTACCTGTTTAGGCTGGTCCCTGGGTATGTGGATTCAGGGAAGGGAAAATGTTCCTATGATCCCAAACAGGAAAACATTGCAGTTCTGATCCGTAAGTCGTGCTTCATTTATAGGCAGAAAAAAACACAAATTTGTCACGAATTCCTTATGCTACGGAACTTCAGAGTCTCACCTTTCTTTCTTTTATTATCTCACCTCTGCAGATGGAAACCTATATGCAGGGGTCCATATTGACTTCATGAGTACAGATGCTGCTCTGTTTAGGACCATGGGAGGGAGAACAGCAATCAGGACAGAGCAGTATGACTCCAGATGGCTCAACGGTGAGTAAGTGTGGGTGTGAGGAGGTAAATGTTGCTGATTACAGGTTATGGTTCCTCTCATTTTATTTGACAACCACTTGCCTCAATCCCCCCTTCGCTTATCTGTTTTTATCCTCTAGAGCCTGTGTTTGTTCAGATCCAGCAGATCCCTGACAGTGCAGAAAAGAACGATGACAAACTTTACTTCTTTTTCCGTGAGAAGAGTCTAGACTCGAGCGGTGGGGCGAGCCCCAGCGTTTTAGCCAGGGTGGGAAGAGTGTGTCTGGTGAGCCAAAGCACATCGTATATGTAGTAAAAATACATGCGGCTCACCTTGTAAAATGAAACGCATTCTACGTAGTGAGCCGTGACCTAATTTTCCTCCTGTCTAGAATGATGAAGGAGGCCAGAAATCCCTGGTGAACCGCTGGACGACGTTCCTGAAGGCGCGTCTTGTCTGTTCAGTGATAGGAGAAGATGGAGTTGAGACACGATTTGATGAACTAAGTGAGACCATAATAAAAAAAAGCACTTTGTTTAAACTGATTGCATTTTAATTGCAACTGCTTTTACTGTTGTGTTTTTGATTTTGATCATTCCTCTTCCAGGGGATGTGTTTATTCAGCCAACACAGGATGAACGGAACCCTATGGTGTTTGCTCTCTTCACTACAGCAGGGTGAGTTGCTTTAGTCCATTTTTGTGGACATTTCATGCTTTTAATTTTAGGTATAGGATGCAAACTGTCTACTACCTCTACCTTTTTACCTCAATTGTCTGTTTCTGCTCAAGCTCTGTGTTCAAGGGCTCAGCAGTCTGTGTGTACTCAATGGCTGATATCCGCAATGTCTTCAATGGACCATTTGCCCACAAGCATGGCCATAACTACCAATGGACAGAATACACTGGCAAGATTCCCTACCCACGGCCTGGAACAGTACGTTTCAGTCATATTATCTCCAAAGTGATGCAGTCTAATAAACCACAGACGTGTAAATCTGCATCAACAAATATTAACTCCACCCCTTCTTTCTTCCCACCCAGTGTCCAGGAGGAACCTTCACTCCTGGTATCCGTTCCTCCAAGAACTTTTCAGATGAGGCTGTGAATTTCATCAGAGCCCATCCTCTCATGTTCCATCCAGTTTATCCAATCCACCGCCGCCCCCTGGTGGTGAGATCCGGCGTGGACTACCGCTTCACCGCCCTAGTGGTGGATCAGGTAGATGCTGTGGATGCACGCTACGAGGTGCTCTTCTTGGGGACAGGTGAGACAGCTGAAGGGCCGAAGGCACTTGTCCGGTTTGGCGAGAAAATGTCAGCCTTAAATGTAATTTCTCTCACTTCTAGATAGAGGCACTGTCCAGAAAGTTATAGTTTTGCCTAAGGACCCAACTAGCATGGAGGAACTGACTCTAGAGGAAGTGGAGGTTTTCCGGGTATGTTTCAATATGTGGCCCTGAAAAGACAAAAATGCTCTAATCTGAAAGATAGTCCTAATAATTTAATCTTTTTGCTGTTAATTAATCTACAGACCAGAGCTCCAGTCAAGACAATGAAGATATCTTCTAAAAGAGTAAGCAAATCCCTCTTGAAGACAAATCGGACGTTGTGATACACATTTTGGTGCTTATACAGATTTCTCATAGCCACACTGAGTTGAGTTTGTTTTGCTTGTGTCACCACAGCAACAGCTGTATGTGTCATCAGATGCGGGGCTGACCCAGGTGTCTCTGCACCGCTGTGGTGTGTACGGCAGGGCCTGCTCTGACTGCTGTCTGGCTCGAGACCCATACTGTGCCTGGGATGGGGAGAGCTGCTCTGCCTTCACGCCGTCCACCAAGAGGTCCAGGATGACTAGTATCTTCACAGTGCACTGTTTCTAGACTGTGGAGTATGGATGCGTTAAATCATCTTATAAATTCTCTTTGTCTCAGGAGGAGCAGAAGACAGGATGTCAAACACGGTGACCCACTGAGGCAGTGCAGAGGCTTTAATGCCAAAGGTGTGGCAACTTTTTTGTGTGTTTAACAATCATGCATAGTTCATTTATGAGTTAGTTTTTTGCAGTTGTCAACATCTCTCTCTATCTGTGCAGTGGAGAAACGTCTGAGAGAAACGGTGCAGTTTGGTGTGGAGGGCAGCAGCACCTTCTTGGAGTGTCAGCCTCGCTCTCCCCAGGCCACTGTCAAGTGGCTCTTTCAGAGGGAAGGAAAGAGGAAAGTGGTGAGGAAGAACAATTACATTAAAAGGAAATGTTGGAGGAATAGTTTGAGAAAATATAACTATTTGCTTTCTTGTAGAAAGTTAGATGAGAATGTCGATACCATTCTTATATCTGACTAAATATAAGTCGACACCATGAAGTTACCAGACAACAGGCAGACACCAGAGAGTCATTGCATGCTGCCAAGAAATAGTCAGGCACATAAACACCTGTAAAACCCCCAATATATTGTTTTTACACTTTAGATTTTGTACAGATTAAACAAACACGATAGAGTGTTAACTAGTGAGCTTTAGAAGTGAAGGTAGGTGGATTAGCTGTGTCTTTTTTTTCAGTCTTTATGCAAAGCTAAGCTTAGGCAATACTGGCTCTAGCCTAATATTTACATGACAGATATAAGAGTGGTATCAATTTTCTCATCTACATTTCAGAATAAAAATAAGCTATTGCTTTCAGATCATCAACCACTTGCACATTTGTAATCTTTATGCAAATTCAGATACATTACCTCTCTTTGACTTTCCTACTGTTTCAATTCTTTTTTTCTGTAGCTCAACCGTGTGGGAGGTATTCTGAAGACCAACCATGGTATCCTCCTGAAGTCTCTCAACCAATCAGACGCAGGGCTCTACCACTGCCTCGCCACTGAGAACAACTTTAAACACACAGTGGCCCGCATGGCGCTGCGCATCCTGAATCGAGACATCGTTTTAGCTCTCACTGCTCAAGATGAGGATGAAGAACCAAAAACTCGCCAAGTGGGACATTACCCGCAGTTGTCCCTCGTCTCCACACCCTTCCCACCTGAGATTAGACTGATTAACCAGTACTGCCAGTCCTACTGGGAACAACTCAGTCCCAAGCAGCAGCAGCAGCTGCAGCAGCGCAAGCGCACCAGCCGCAGGCACACAGAGAGCCAGGACCAAGGCCTTGGCTAGAGGACAGGACTGACGCTGTCCAACACTGGCCTGTCTGGACTTAATGGTGGACATTTATGTTTGACATGCATGTTTGTGTATCACCTCCATTCATTAGGCAGGTGATGCTGTCATGCTGTCATTAAAGTACTATATTGGTGGTTTTGAAAATGTCAGCCTAGAAAATACAAACTGTGTATATTTAACATGACCTGTGACCACTTCTCCAAGAATACTGTACATTTTAAAATTGATTTTCCATCTTTCAGGTGTCAGTTCATGTTACTTTGACATTTTAAATCAAGTTACAGACTTGATACTTGCTCAAAATGTATCATTTATCACATGGATTGTTTTAAAATGTCTTCTCATTGGTATAGTCAGGTGTTTGTGGGAAACCCCAGCATTTGTGACTTGAGAATCACCCTGGAAGTTTTTAGTGCAAGAAACCAAAAACAAAGTCCACGTTTTGCTTGTTATGTCTTTTTGGTTTTTGGTTTGATTTTCCAATAATATGGCTTGTGAAAGCAGAGCTTTTCAGCAGCTGATTCCTAAATTTCAGATTTTGGATGGGCCTTGAATGCACCATCAAAGAAGCGTTTTCAAAACTCTAAATTAAAAACTGAATTACATATTGCACGCAAGTTTGTTGTTGTTTTGAAAAATGGTTGACTGTGATGGAAAGTATACACAGGGTGTAGTTAACAGGCTTCACCATGCAAAACCACAGGTATGGTACTTTCAATTATCTTGAAACACAAATGTAATATATTGATTGTGAATATAATATATATGGTCATGATATGGTCATTGGATTACTCTTGTATTGTATGAAGATAATATGATGATATAAATGCATATGTTGCATGCATATCTGTTGTTTTTTGCAAGTTGTACATTTTTACTGTTGTTCTGTTTTCAACCTTGGTGTGTAATAATGTTTGTAAGGTGTAATGTATTCTGTTAAGCTATTCCGATGGATGTTGTCATATAATGAGTCCCTTACTGTCTTGTGCTCTAATGACCTACAGTATGTGAGTGTTGAAGATATGTATAGCGTACAGTGTTCTTCCAGTAATGCACTTTGACGGTGGTGGTATTCGAGGGAATTGGGGATTTTTGCACAGATATATGAGAAAATGATACAGGAACATGTTTTTTTTTATGTAGAGTATGTTATAAAAATGGAAATGAAAGTGGCTCGATTTAGTATTGATTGTTGGTGTTCTGTGCTGTATATGCTGTATTTACAGATTTTTTTAAATGGCTCTTTTAAATAGAAGCACAAGGAACAAGACATTTCCCAGCCAGAGCCACCATTCACCTTCATTGTGAGTAACACGGTGCTATGTGCTGCTGTCACGCTGACGAATCCTACACTGGAAATGTTCAAATATATAAACATTTCAGAATTCTCTTAAACTTGTTTTCTTTCACTTTCAAGTTTCAAGTTTTTATTGAATAATTTGTTTATTTATTCACCCACACAGTTTATGTCATATACAAGTCACATTACAGTTTGCCATTATTTGTACATGAAATTCAACAACATGTAACAGTATTGCAATTCAGTGGTTTGTGACTAAAATCACAGTTGAACTAACACAAACAAAAACTTCCACATCAGTCATCCCATTCGTCGTCGTCATCATCATCTTCTCCAGCCTCATCTTCACTTTCATCTGAAAAAGAAAGAAACATGTAAGACTTTTTTTGGCCCTTTTGGTTCAACTCACAAGGGTGTAATTAATGTTCTAATATTTACCAGAGGAATGGATGACTTTACTCCTCTTCTGCATGACCGTCATGAGAGCACCAACGATGCCTTCAACTGACTCTGGGGGTGTAGCTGTAGCTTGATCAAGACTGTCTGTCACCTGTAACACACACAAGGACAGCATTAATCTCTGCTGCAAATGACCAAACAAAGACTTGTGTATTTATATACAGCATGTATGAGATGTTTTTCCAAAAAGGAAGTTGCTTTACATTTTTGAGTTTCTTCCCCAGTCTGATCTGGTCCAGCAGAGCTCCTCTGCTGTCTCCTCCCCCGACGGATGGAGCAGCAGGTGGTGGTGGTGGGCCACCAGAGAGAGGAGGAGGAGGTGGGAAATCTGAAGAAATAGAGGTTTGGGGAGGTGGAGGGGGCGGAGGTGGAGGTGGAGGGCCTCCTCCACCTCCTCGGCTGGGTGTAGATGGGATAGGAGGAGGTGGGAAACCCGTGGAGCGCTGCTGGCTTGATGGTGGCAGGGGAGGAGGCAGGTTGTGGGGGGGTGGGGTATAAGAGGACTTTGAGGATGGCGGTGAGGGGAACTGAGAAAGTGCAGAGTGTGCTGGTGGCGGTGGAGGACCACCTCTGCTTGATGGAGGAGGTGGGGGTGGCACTCCTCCACGTGCTGGAGGCGGATGGGGGGACGAGCTCCCTCGCGGTGACTGGCCTGGGATTGGAGGCAGGGGGCCAGAGCGGCCTCGTGGAGGTGGAGGGTTTGGAGCAGAGGGACTGTTCCCCGGCACAGGAGGCAGGGGCCCTTGTCTGCCAGGTGGAGGTGGTGGAGGTCCAGAACCTATAATTCAATGGAACAAGATATGCACAACATTTCAATCCAAGCTTTAGACCATTTCATACTGCTAAGTTATTTTTAGGTTGGATATTCAACATACATTCACTCCAGATCCAGCAGCGTCTTCTTATTCAATTTCTCCCAGTGTTGGCAGCTCATGGTTAGCTCACCTCCCAACCGCTAGAGAGTGATTTAGGGACCATCAATATATTACTGTTCAACTGACACAAAACCAATGTTTTTAATACTTTCATGCTGACTTGCGTGAACATTTGGATTAAAAATCATACTGTATGACAAATAACTGTGCTACATACAGTTATTTATTACTAATGTGTATTTCATTTATTTTCATGAATAGTTTAATAAAAAATTATGGTTTTTTTTCAAAAACTTCTGGACATAAGACCCAGTGACTTCCAATCGATACCAGAAATTATTACTACACTGGACATACAGTATAGGACACATCTCTTTATATTGGATTTTGGTGCTTCTTCTTTTTTATGGAAAATTTCAGAGTGAAACTTCAGATACTTAAAACATGCAGTCATGTACCTCCCTTGTCAACTACTAGTGTGGAGGAAGTGAACATAGCACACAATAGTGGGTAAGGATGATGAAGCTGTTGATCCCTCCCCTTTCTGCCTGCTGTGGTTGAACTGGTTTGTTCCTGCAGGAGACTGAAGTCAGGGAGGGTTGTTGGGGTGATTGGGTGCCACCTATGTGTGTCTCCACCATAGTATAACTACCAGCCTGGTCTCATTGTTTCTCTATGTCACACGTGTTAAATTTGTGACAAGTAGTTTGGTAGCAAATTAAATTAGCTGAAGTAAATTAGCTTTGGCATAATTAGTTTTTTAGGTTGGCATGTTGCTACCTCCTGTAGCAGTGGCTACTGATTTGATTTGTATTGTAAGAGTGTAGACTGATTTGTTTTTGGACATAATTGTCAGTATAGTTGTTTGGTTATTCGTCAACCATTTTTGGAGGGGAAATGCCAGGTTCCTTTGTTTGTGCCAGTTACTTCCCTTGAGGTTAGTTTGAAGGGGAGAAGAGTATTTGGTCCCTTTGTTATGTCAGTTGTGTACTTGATTGGGGTTTAGTAGTGGGCCTTCACTCGCTTGACAGCAGGTTCCCCTGAGGCTCGTGGAGATGCAATTTAGGTGGCAGCGAAGGTGGGCAGAATTCTCAGCTCGTGAGCACCTTTGTGGCTGTGAGAGGGCAGCAAGTTTCCTGTTTGCTTTCTTCACCCCACTAGTTTTGTGTGCATTAGAACCCCCCCACCGCTAACTGCACAAAGATTAGAGGTGAGCTAGTTAGCATGAACTGCTATATTTAACATAGTTATAGGGGAGGGTATGCTGTTAACTTGTTCCCATCTTTTCTGTAAATTCCATTCAAAACCTCTGACATTATTATGCATGGTATAACATACACTTAAAAGCTTTCTTCCCACATCCTTTTAGTCGTACCCAGTAAGCTACTGACCAGCACTCACCAGCTTCTACTTGGAGCCTTTATTGGTGTTCTCCCAGCCCCTAAACAAAGTTCTAATGTTCTCTTCTAAACTCTTATATTTGTAAAATTGTTTTACATGCTTATCCATATAATATACATCCATTTGGAGTCACTGGATATGTTTTTTTAAATTAATTTTCTTTAAAATATCAATATAAAATATAAGAAGCACTAAACTTCAATATAAATAGGTGTGTCCTATTTTCTCAGTGTACAGATACATTTAGAGTGTCATGACACTGAAGAAAAAGAACATGCATTTTCCATAGAAACATTAATATAAAATAAAAGAAGCACTAAACTCCAATATAAAAAGGTGAGTCCTATTTGTCCATCTATGCATTATCAGTTCCACTTATCGTGAGAGGGTCACGGGGGTGCTGGAGCCGATCCCAGCTGACACGGGGACACTCCACACAGACAGGCCACATCCGCCTGAAGGGTTCGTGCCGAGAACTATAAGGTGACAGTGCTAACCACTGCACCACCATGCTGACCCCTGACTGTCCAGAGTATCTGATTTGGAGTCACTGACATTGAAGAAATTACATTTTTATTAAACTATTCATGTAAAATAAATAAAATACACATTAGCAATCAAAATAAGTGTGCTACATGAGACCAATTTAGCATTATCTCTGATCATAATTTTAATTAATATGGTCGTATGGTGGTACCATAAAATGGTGGTAATAAGTCAGCATGAAGGTATTGAAAACATCGGTTTTGTGTCTATTAAACTAATTTACTTATGGTCACTAAATCAGTCTCTAGCGGTTCAGCAAGAGGGTTGGGAGGTGAGCTAACCGTGAGCTGCCAACACTGGATGAAACTGAATAAGAAGACGCCTCTGGATGCAGTGAATGTCTGTCGAATATCCATCTTAAAGCTAACTCCACTTTTCCAATGCTATGACCATTACATCAGCATTGTAATGGTCATTGTAGGGACGAGATGACAAGATGATGCTGTGTGAGTCTAACCTGCTCTGTTCACCTCCCTTTTGACCGCCTCCATGCCTCCGGACTGCTCGATGACATTGTAGATAAGCTGGGAGGTCGCTTCATCCCTCATCTCAGCTTCACTGATCCCAGCTTTGGAGAGCAACTTCCACAGGTCAGGGTCAATGTTGTTGGGATCCCAGCCGACATGACTAACATGCCTGACAGGAAGGAAACAGAAGGAGGCAGTGTGATACAGTTACACAGCTTCAAGAGATATTAACCAAACTTCACCGTCTGATATCAAGGCAACACATTCATTGGCCCAACCACTCACTTAAATCCACTGGGTGCCCCTATGTCTGCTTTGGAGAGTTTGGCACCCTTTTTCTTGTTCTTATCCTTCTTATTCTTCTTTCCTTTGCTGGTCAGACTCAAAGTAGCAGCAGTAGGTGAAGGCATCGAGCGGTAGCGAGAAGAATGGATGTCTGGGTTTTGAATGTCCACTGTGGCCATGGAAAATGAACCAGGGCTTCCAGGCGATGCTTTTGGAGATGATACAGAGCACATGCAAGTTGGTATGTTATTATTTCATTTAATTTCATGCATCACTGGTTACAAAGTTACAGAAGAGATGTGTTGAGGTGAAGGAGTTCTGTACCTTTTTCAGGCAGGACTGGAGGTAGGGAACCTCTGTCTACAGTGACAGAAAACCAGAAAAGAGGACAGAAATGCTTTTATTTGAATACTTTGCTACATGTGTAAATGCAATTATGCAGTCAATATGAAGTGTATTGCTATCTCACCACTAGGAGGCAGGGGGCGGTGTTTCTTGTCTGTCAGTAACAAGTAGGTGAGAGAAACCATTTTGCGTCACATTACCACACCATAATACATAATTTATTCAGCTAAATACACTTAAAAACGTTTCCCTGAGAATGTATTACAATTTCTGTTTAATGAAAGCAGTAGGCTGCTTGATAAGGAATCACTTTTTCCAGGATTATATTGCAAACAATATATAAGCCCAAAGACATATGGAATTGCAAATATGGCTATGAATCCAAAAATGTATTTAAATCTCTAAAAATAAACTTCATAGTGGTGGCTATGACATAACTGACCATGACGGCTGTTTCTTTGGTTGATTTTCTCCTCGACAGCGTTTTGGAAGGCTTCTGCTTCCTGTTGCAGAGCAAAGTTCAGTCCGACTTGACAGTCCTGCAATGTGTAAGAAATGAACAAGGAATCACATGAAACAAATACAATACTTTAGCACTGTCTGACTTACTGATACAAATAATTGCAGGGCACTGCATAATTACTTAACAGTAACTTCATTTGGAGAAAGAGGTCAAATGAGGGTGTGCTTACATCTGCAGCAAAGGTATGAAAGTACGGCTGTGGCGAAGAGTAAATAATTTGGTTGTAGAGCTCCTGCTCCCAAACCAGCTTCCCTGCCTGTGGAAAAACATGGTTAATATTTCAGTTTCTTAATAATCCTCATGTCAGATCCTGTGTCATAGTTTTTTCTAAATTCACAGGACAACACATCATCGGTATTCTTATGCATCCTTGTAATTACATTATTGTCTGAGAGGTTACCTTCAAATCAAACAAGCGTATGAAGTAGGAGCGCTGTGGGTTGTCTTTGATGAAGCACACCACTCCAGTGTGCTGCAAGCTCCACATGGATGGACTGTGAGGCAGAGCCATAAACAGCTGTGCGACTGCGGTGGCCACGGACTAAACACACAGACATTGTATGCATTGAAAACAGTTTAGTAGGATAGGACACTTGAAAGCATTTTATTGCAGTTCACATGTAAATTATGAGTTATAAGTTTTGTGGTGAGGATTCACTTCCTTGTCTGCATTCATCTGTTCTGTTCAAGTGCTATGATGCTCTCAATTTGACACTGCAGATGTATAAGGCATTCAAATGTGCAGCTCATGGTATTCTTTTGTTCTCTTGTTATGCCAGTCTGATACATATGTAGGCAGTGTTTACCTGAGTTAGGAACAAAGCAACCTCTACTCCACTGTAAGACTAAACCCAACGGTAATGTCTAATTCTGACACCAGAGGAGGAAATTGTTGAGCCTCCGTTTCCTGTTAAAGCTACCCTTTTTTTTGATGACCTAATGTCAGCAATTCATTATAAACTACATTGGCATCAGCATAAAGTCAATTCATTTGGATAAAATATGTAGTAAAAATAAGACTAGAATTCAAATCTACGTGAATGTATAAAACTGACAAAAAGCTGCTCAGAAAAGGAGTCAAACAGCAACATGGTTGTTAGTAAAGCGGAATATGCAATGTTCAAATCATCAACTCAGGGTTCAACTATTGACTGCGCTCATTAAAATTCAGTATATGATGTTTAAGGGAGAAGTCTAGAGGGCACAAACAAGTTACATTTATTACCAGAATAACCTGTATCATCTTGTTTAGTGTCTCCTTTCACTTTTACAATACACATCTACATCAGAAAGAATACAAGTCAGGACAAATACAGCAGGATATTGTTCTCACAGTGGGCAATCCCCCCCCTTGTCAGTTCAGAACTTACAGCACACCTTCTGCCCAGCAGCTCCTCCAACTTCTCATTCTCCTGAAGGCTCAGGAGAGAAGTCTGGGCATTCTCCGATTTAGTTTTAGTTCCACGGCTCATGGTCCTTAAATAAAGCTCCCAGTTTATCTTAAATTAATGTGGACAGCATTTAAAAAAGCGTCCTCTCTTCACTGTCAGAATACTAAGCTCTACAGTCAAGGAAGTTTCTCTTCTCTGTTCTGAGCACACATCAACTCAAAGCAGGAAACAGCCAACCGCACTTCTCTAACCCCCACTTTTCTTCTTTCTCTCAGATGCAGAGCACAAATGAATGTGTTACTTCCATTTTCAGAGGGAGGCAGTGCACTATTGCTCTTCTTCTGCTGTGAGTACGTTCATTTTAAGACTGTACACAGACGACTTCTTTGTATACTTAACATTTGACTTCAATGATTAAAAAGCAAATCAAAGTGTCTGTACAAATAAAATACATATTTTATTGACAGATAACAACATTCAAATTAGTAAAAAAATGTACATAACCACGTCAAAATATCTTTTGTCAAATTGTAAAGAAAATAAACATACTCCATTCATATTAACTAGGTCATTTTTCACCACACTGAACAGTTTCTGGCACTGCTAAACTTTTAACACTGGTTTTTTTTTAATTGTACAATATTTAATTGGCCTTTGCCAAACATGGTAAAAAAAAAGGATGCCATATCTTAATTAATGTGACACAATAGTTACATTGTCTGGTTTGGAACAAGGGTTTTTTCCAGGAATACATAAAAAGAAAAGGAAATTTTCTGTTTCTGTTGACTCACATGTGATTGACCTCTCTGGAGAGCAGCTGAACAACAAATTTATAAAAGGTCACCACAGTCAGCTTTAAAGATGATCATCCTTACAATAGTCATGTTTCAGAGTAGATTAACAAAATATCACATTAAGAATATGAATTAAACTCCATGTAAAAATGTTTTTGGTAAATTGGAACAGTTAGTGTGGAACTGCAGTGTAACCCTCGCTAGTTATATTTAGCTGAATCTATGAAGTTCAGGGAAATTTGGACATCCCTGCAGCAGCAGATTTGACTGCCCTAAATGTGCTATGAAATAGCAACTGATAAATGAACAACTGAAATTATTTTCTGGATGATAACTTTTGGGACAAGGAGACATTTGCCTTAGGACACAATCAAATTTCTGTCCTGTAAAATCTGAGATGGTAGGGAAGTAGATTGGATGGACTTGGCAGTGACTGAGCTATTCCACGGAACTGTATACATCCATACTCTAAAATGGGATTTCCATTTGAGTCATGCTGTTCCCATTCATCTTCCCACACAGATTTCTACACATGCCTCCAAACAACATCCTTGCTGCAAGCCATGATGTAGTTTTTTTTCAGTCAGATCACATAGTTTTGTATTCTCACGCTCCTGAGTTCTCTCCTTCATTACAGGAACTTTTGTTTGCTCCATCACAGGTCAAAACGTTTTGTTTTTGTTTTAATGTTGTAGGTAAATGTCCTTCACATATCCTTGTAGGCGAAGGTTCTTCACATAACCTTTGATGAGAACTTGGGCAGATCAAGGGTAATTTAATGACACAGAGAGTTTTGGTTGGCATTCTGTTCGTAGAATCTCTGTTCAGTCATGGCGGCTAGTGCCCGCCACCACTCCGCGACTCTCCAGTCACCCAGTCAATGATGATAAATGACAAACTCATGACCATGAAGATAAATCCCAGTGCAGCAAAGCATGCGGCCTACAGGAGTGGAAGGAAAGAATACATCTGTATCAACAACACATAAAAAACTACATTTCAGAAATTGAAATGACCAAGATAAAGTCAGAGCATCCTTGATAGCTGAAGGAACACGAGTTGTACCTGAATCTTGGATCTGGACAGAAAAGGCTCCTGGTCTTCAGGAACGATTCGGACGTAGAAGATTCCAGGTAGGATGAAAATTAGGCTGGGGGCAGATGTGGCTCCTGAAGGAGGAGAGAGAAGAAAAGAAGTGAGTTTATTTAAGGTTGTACACAGTTAGTGATTACACAGGTGATATAGTTGTTATAGTTCACGCTACAAACTTTGCAGTGATGCTCAAGCCAGACGGCCATCCTTCCTGTGTGAACATACCGATGATGCCAAAGATGTCGCGGATGGAGGGCACAAAGATGACAAGTAGGTTGACCAGGAAGAGGAGACAGAATGCAATGCCAATGTGTATGACCCAGCGGAAAGGCTTGTCAGGGAAGAAGATCTGGAGCAAGGCCCTGCGGATCTGCAGAGGGAAGAAAGGAATGAAAGAGGGACAAACAACAATTGTAACAAATAAGATCACAAGCATTGAGGTTGATAAACCATATATAAACCATATATAAAATATATATATATATAATATAATAATATATATATAAAAACCATATATAAAAGTAATGGTTAATCCTGTTTTACCAGCACAGTAACATCAGCTCCGCCTTCAATACAATTCAGCGCCACCAAACTTCACTATCTCAACATCCCTTTGCTTCTCATACACTGGGTTCACAATTTCCTCAGCAACAGACCACAGGCAGTTGCAGTAGGCACAGTAACATCATCAACCATCATCACCAACACTGGAGCTCATCTGTCCCTTCCTTTACACTGACAATTACTGTGTTACAGCCAATCAAAACCCTATTCCTCACACAATGGTGCAGTGATAATTACATGCAGCTGAACAAGGGCAAAACAAAAGAACTGGTCATTAGCACATCAAACACACCCCACATTGACTTGACTGAACCCCACCCCTATCCACAGCAACACTGTCAGCAAAAACCCCATGTCATCCATAAAGTCAGAGCACTGTCTGTTGCTCCCCCTCCTCCACCTCCTGTTGCTGTTATACAATAATGCGTCTTTACCATGTTAACCATATCCAACAAAAACATAAACACACTGCACTCACAATTGCAAATTACACTAATCTCCCCCCGCCCCCAGTTAACACTTCAGACTTCGCCTGAGCAGGAGAAGCTGTTAAGTAAAGCCTAAAAAATCAACTTGGCTCCATCCCAACTAGCTGACATTTTAGCTGGTATTTTCTGTCACTTCAATATGTTGTGGAATGAGAACAGAAATGCAACATACTTCAAAGTTTCAACCTACAGAGAGACGTAATCAGCATATCAGAGCAGCAGCTCTCTCTATAGTAATTCAATGCTGAAGAAATAGTTTGATATTTTTGGAAATAAGCTGATTTTCTTTCTTGCTGAGAGTTAAATGAGAAGATAAATAGGCTAGTCCATTCAATTCAGGGCTGGCACCACCAGCTGGTTAGTTTAGCTTAGCATAAAGAATACAAACAGCTAGCCTGTTCAAAGCCTGTCAGCGCCTCTAAAGCTCACAACAGGCAACCGGTGGAAGTCCCTGCTCCCGGTAAAGAAACAGCCTGCCACAAAACCCCTTTTTATTGATTTATTATATATATTTATTTATCCACTTTGGTTTTTGTACAGATTAAACAAATGAGAAATGTATAAATTAGTGAGCTTTTGAGGCTGGTAAACACATTTTTTTAAACCTTTGGACAGAGCCAGGCTAGCTGTTTCCTAGGTTAGCATTTCAGTCTTAATGCTAAGCTAAGCTAACTGTCTCCTAGCTTTAGCTTCATATTGAATGGATTGACATAAGAGTGGTACAAATCTTTGCAACTTACTCTCTGCTAGAAGGTGACTAGGCATATTTCCCATTATGTTAAACTATTTCTTTAATTTATGCTGTATGACTCTAATATGTGTATGCTTATCTGCTGTGTGCTCTTGATGAATTATTCTAATGTGGAAGTCCTCCACTCATTATAAAACCTGGTGTAATCTTGAAAAGCTTACTCTGGTCATCTATAGCATCTAAAGGTCATTCTGAAGTTTAATAATAAGACAACAACAAGAATGTTTAAAAAAACCCTCCATACAGTCAACACACTATTGAAACAGAAACAGCTGGATGCAGAAGCTTCACTCTGGCAGACACAGCACTGAAAAAGACAGTTTCAGTGTCTTGATATAAAAAACTGTTCTTATTCTGAGACGCACATGTATCCTTTGGCAGCATCAGTTACGTGGTGTAGTGGCTATATTAGCAGTGTGTTGGGCTTGTGATGTGCATAAGAGTTTCGTTCGTTGTTGTAGTTTCTTTGTTTGTTTGACCAATTATTAAAATCATAGAAGGAAACTAGAAATATTCACATCTGAGAGCTTGGACCATTTTAGCTTGAAAAATGTTAACTAAGGAATTAACTGATAAGCTGATATTTTTGGCTATTACATACATTCTTTTTATCCTCTTTTGTGTCTCTTAGTTTTAATTGGTTTCATATTGATTTGAATTTTGTTATTATGTGACTTTTAAGCACGTTCAACCTACCAATCATAAGAAATATTGTTGAAATTCTTGTTGTTTTTAATAAGAGCATTCTCACTAAGCTAATACAATAGATAGTCTTACCGGGAAAAGAACCACAGGGACAGTCAGAGTGACAGCCACCAGAACAGCCAGACGCACACAGAGAATCAGGACATCCAGCGGGTCCACTCGAATGTATGTGTGTAGCAGCTCCGACTCCACAGCACCTGCCCACAGAGAAGCAGACACCCTTTCACATATCTCACGTGGTCTACTCCCTCATTCACAACACTGGAAAATTCATACTCATAGAGGTACAAGTGGGTCATTCATTTGAAAATCTTGCCATTCACAACTTCAGAACGAGGTGACCTTTGACTCTCAGGAGTAAAGAGTAATTTACCATAAAAGGTGAGGTACCCAAAAAGGGCAGTTAGCAGGTACATGACAAACATGGCCAGGATGGAGATGTTGGCAACTTTCTGCATACGTTTCTTGGAGGCACTAGGGTAAAGGCAAGAAAAGTGATATAAATTTTACTTTTAGCAAAAGTACTTTTGTACCAAAATAAAGGAACCACATTTAGTGAAATGCAAGAGGACATTCTGACTTACTCTCGTAGCTCAGTGTAGATCGGCAGCACCTCTGGGTGGCAGACAAAAGCAAAGGCCAGAATTGGGATGGTGTATGCTGTCTAAAAGCCAAACACACCAAGGGTCAGTAAGTAACCCACCAGACATTGCCTGAATAAGACATGTGTAGAAATCTGTGTGGGAAACATTTCAAGTCCAGCAGGGAACACTATTAAATGCTTGTTTTATATCCAACACTGCTGTTGACATAACACGCCTAAATACTGTTGACCTTACATGCTCTAGTGCTGAACATGTGGCAGTGAATTTGTTGCACTAACCCAGAAATAAATATAAAGCTGAATTCAGGAAACTAGACGCTGGTAATGTGAAGTGTTTTTTTGGCTAACCTGTGAGTTGATGGTAAACATTTTGGCCTCACAGAAGTCATTTGCCCCTTCAGTGACAGTGTGGTTATCAGCAATAGGAGTGATGTTATGATGATCATCATCCAGCGGACATGGGATGTTGAATTTCTTGTAGATAACCTGGGGAAACAATTCCATTGGTTAATAAAATATCAATATTTAATGCAGGAACAGTTGGTGGTATTGTATCTTTGCAGGCTCAATAGCTAAGACTCACCGAAATTAAGAAAAACACCATGCAGGAGAGGGAGAAGCCACTTGTATAGCCCAAGTAACCTGTGTTGGAATGATAATAAGTTAATGCACAATGATTTATGGGCGATTTTGGAAGTGATGGAAGTGACTTTAAGTACTGGACATGAAAGTTAACACAGGAAAAACAGGTAGTGGAGACATGATGTACATGGGGGAGTGTGGGGAATAAAAAACTCAAAATTAACAAAATGTGGTGACAAAATGAAAACATACCAAGTTGTTTCATGAGTGCTAGAGGAAGGATGATGGAAATGCTAACAATGATGATCAAGTAGTTTCCATTCAAGAACCACTCTCTAAGGGGCAGTCAGACAGAAGGAAAAAAAATCAGCACAACACTAAACAAAAAACGGAAACTACTAAATTATACATGACACATTGTCAGAGTATCACTTCGACACTCACCCTGTGTTTTCGTGTTTACTAAGGAAAGCTTGCATAACCAGCGGGAGCTCAGACTTGACGATGAAGAGGTAGCTGGACATTGCTAAAAGTAAGTGAAAACAGTCTTATTTTGTGTTACTTACGTATGCATGTGTAATGCATCCTATACACCTACATCTATCCTATACACATGTTTTGAGAAATAAACATCAAAGAGAGGAAATGGCAAGACAATACCTCCAATATTGTGTACCGTAATGATGGACGCTGCCAGCATTTTTCCTGGGGAACCAAAAGCCCGATTCCCAAGCTGCTCATAAGCCCGGATGCCTGAAGAAAAACACATTTTACATACATGGGTGTGATAAGTTCTGAATGCAGAGTTACCTCTGTGGCTAGATATGCTAAGTTATATGTGTTGAGTTTAGCTCTGGCTTACCGACAACTCCAGCACATTTCAGCAGGAGATGAATTGAATATGCAGACAGAATGGCAATGAACACCAACAGGATTCTGAAACACACAAGAGTGGGGATCTGTTGTGAAATGTAATTTGTGTTTAAACATTACATGACAGAAATGTATCAAGGGTTTCACAAATGTGGACATTATTCTTCTTGATGTTAAAACTGTGCTAAACAAAGCTGTTCTTCAGAAACTACATTCTTGTAATTGTTTTCTTTTCCTCCCACACAAGTGAGTTTAACTGTGAGAGACTGGACCTCCAGCCGCCCCACCCCCCGCCACATAGCCTAGGACTGCTCCAGGCAGGCGTGTCTTGGATCTGATCACTACGGTCTATTTTTAACCACTCAAATCTGATTTAGGGAAGCTGCATGTGTATGAGCTCTAATGTACATTCTGACAGATCAGGCTTTGTACGGTAGCAGCTGTGTATACAGTATTATGCCGACGACTCACACAGGTAGACAGACAGAACGGCACGCATACTCGAGCACAGAGCCCATCCCCCTGCCACTACACATACCTGTCCAAACACAAGTACACGCAGATGAGACACATGCGTCCCTGTGGCCCTACTTCTAGCCTTATAAGGACCATCTATTGACTATCCACTAACAGAAACTGTAGCCCTATCCTGATTCTAATATTAACCGTAAACCCAAAATCATAAGCTAAAATAAGATAAGATAAAACTATTCATCTAGAAGGAAATTCAGGTGAAAAAAAAAATCACAACATAAGAAAACAAATGATACATTTTAAGTAATGTAAAGTGTGTAAGGAGTAAACACTAACACCCATGCCTTAAAATAATACATATATAAAATGTCTTATTTATTTGTAGAGCATTTTTTTACCAAGAAGCACTAAGATCTTTGCACAAGTAGCTAAGAGATTAAGATACACGCAGCAAACCATCAAACAACAAGAGATGAGATGAATGAGAAAAAACTAAATAAAAGATAAAGCATGAATAAATACATAAATTGTCTATTTAAAAGATATCTCAAAATAAAAGTGTTAGTTTTTAAGAAAAGGCATTAAGAAATAGTCCCTAAAAGTGAGGACCAGCCAAAACTTACTGTCATAAGTCATAAACTCAGACACACACAGGACAAATCTAAGTATAAATTAGAAGAAGCAGAAAGAACTATACTATTGTTCTCTTTGCTTTGAGTAAATTTGTGCACCTGCACAGGTAAAAACACACTGACAAAGCAAGCCACGCTCAATGTTAAAATAGGGACTGTGTGTTTGGCCTGCATACTCACATAAAAAGAATGATTCCAGTATTGGACATGGCAAAAGCCAATCCCAGAATTCCACTGCCCATGATGGCGTTACTGAGGTTAAAGATGGACATGCCAAATGAAGTCTTTCCTTCGAACTGCAGAGAAGGAACAACAGAGGATGTTACACAGACAAATCCATTCATAAACAAAGATCACACCAACAGCATCAATAGCATTTACAGTATCTCATTTTACAACAGCAAACCAATCTAACTTGTGCAATTTCTACCATACATATATATATAGCTGAGCAAAAGCACTCACGTCTGTAAAGTGGACTTCTTTCTTGACACCAGTTTTATGTGGGAGAAACTCTTCATGTTCTGCCAGGGCATCCAGCCCATCAAACCTATGATGAAAAACAAACAATGATTCTAATAAAAAAACAACTAAACAAGCTAAAACAATTAACCATTTTATCTGAATGATATACATTTAAAACAAGCTGCATCAGTAATAACTCTTCATTTGTGAGTCTTACCCATCCTCCCTGCTGTGTCCATTCATCTTCTGAAGCTCCATTCTGGTTGCTGTGGTTGTGACTTGAGGGTGAGCTTTGGGGATCAACTTTTGCTGGACTGAGAGAATCCTTTTCAAACTTTCACCTGGCTGGAAATGAAAAGAAAACTATAAATAAATGTATGATATACTTACTTACCAAAATCTCCTACAAATGTGCCCAAGTTTGATGTCAGCTGGCATTGTTTTTGCATAACATCCCAACAAACCTCATGCACTGATCTTGCCAACTTTCCTTTATTTGTAAAGCAAACTGCAAGCGGGTTGACCTCAGCATGTGTTTTTATCTCCTTTACATTGCTTCTGTATGCATCACCCTTTTCTGTGGTCTTGTCTTAACTTGTTAGTTGAGACTTCTTGGAAGAATGAGTCTTCTGCTGAAGCTAAAGAAGAATTGTAATGTATTTATGAACTCCTTTATGAGATGGATGTAAGGCGTTGGCTCTGGTCTACAATACAATAAATATAAAGTACTTTTACAGTGGCAGACTGGTGATGGCGTTTAAATACCCTCAGCTTTTTAAAGGTAAACATACTAGTTATTTGTACTTAAACAGAATAAAAGCCACAGCACTCAAGCAACACTGAATGTGAGTAATACAAAAAGAAAAGGCTATGTGGCTTTAAAAGGGCAGGCATATTTTTAAAGTCTCTAGACACACAACACTGTCATGTTTTTCTGTTGGCCAAGGACAACATGAATGTTGCTTTTTTCTTTTGGGGATGCAATATCTTTGACTTTGCTTCATTTTGGAATTCTGCCCCCTGCTTCAGATATGAGGATAGAAGACGTCCAAATAACTGTGGTAGCTCATAAAAAAGGGACACTTTTGCTCAGGATGTAAGTCCATTTAAAGCTTGTGTGACATGAAAGGCTTTAGATAACAAATGTTGTCAGAGGACTTATGTTTCTCTAATCTGTTGTGGGCCACACAAAGCTGGCATGGACGGAATCTGGGAATGAGCGTAGGTCTGTGCTCCTGCCACGGGATCATGGGATACTTCCCTTCTCTGTGTGTCAGACTGCCCCCAGGATTTTCACATTTGACCCATAAGGACACACTAACACGACATTGTGTCATTCCTTAAGAGTTTCACACAAAAGCCGAATTTTTTATATGCCTACGCTCATCGCTGAACGGGCCTGTTGCTGTACAATAATCCATACAGCTTGGAGAGTGATAGCAGTGGGCCACAGAGATAAACAAAGGGTTTCTCTGTGAATGCTGTTATTTAGTCTAAATACAGAGTAGCCTTTTCCCTGCATACCAGCCTCAGGTCAAGTTTGGTTAGAGTAACTTTCTTTAGATACACACCCAATGACTTTCCCATGGCCTATGGCCAATACACACAGCCCACAAAGCATAGACCAGATGTCAGGAATATTTTGTCATCTAAATTTCACAAAAAGACAGTTTTGATGGTTTCATAACCACTCTCACATTGTACAAGGCAGATTATCCAGGTGGACCACGCTTTGCATTTTACTTTGGAGGAGAAACTAGACAAACCTGGTTAACTTGAATCCTTTTCCTTGTTAGAGGTTAAACTAAATAAAAAAGTGCTCCTGTACTCCATCGATTTGTACAGGCATCTAAGAAGAACATATATTTAAAGCATATTTAAATTTGAATTAGATATAATAATCTTGTCAATGAATAACACATTTAAAATCAAACACTGTAGATTTTATTGTAGCTGTACTATCCGGCACTGCACCACATGGATCTTGTCTGATGCAAGAGCAGCTCACTAACATATAAACATATAAACCACAATTTTTTTTTAACTTACCCTTTCTTTTTAAATGTTGACAGAAAAAAATCCTTGTGTAAGTTCACTCAATTTTCCCTTCCAGTGTTTATATATAGCTTTGTTCTTAGGAGTCTCTCCAGAGCTCCTTGGTAGTGAAGAGAGGAGAGCGTGAGATAGATTAGAGGCAGGGAGGGAAAATTGGAAATAGGAACACCCATACTTAACCCTTTGTTAGACCAGTCACAGGTAGTGTAACAGTTGCCAAGGTACTCTAGCTCACCAGGTGTCTACACTGGAGAGGTGTCAACACTAGTGTCTAAACAAAGGAAATGAATTGCCTTTAGTTTTCAGAGACAGTCTGCAGTTCAAGGATACAAGTAATCCCGGGAGCCCATCAAATCAACAGGATTTTTGGTCTGGTCTACTGGACAATAATTATCATGTCACCATGTACTGTGTAAGGAGAAAGGAGGGGCAAAGTGGGAGTCATCTGAGGTGGGCTTTGTTACAGCATGGCCGGATACTCACTGACAGTTTGCATCCTGCTGAAAGTCACAGTGATGGTAATTAGCTTAGGAGATAAGTGCTTTTTTAAGATTGCCCACATGTGATTGTGCTTAAGAGTGGAAACATTGTGCATGCTCACAAGTTAACAAAACAAACAGTAAGACCTGAACTGACACGTAGCACCAGAGGAGAAATGAACATATCATGCAACATGACACATGAAGTGTTCTTGGACAGTTTTATAACATTTTGTTAATAACAGAAGACATTTATACTTTACACAAGGATACGCTGTGCAACATAGCATACTTCCTGAACACAGCACACTTCTCAGGGACGATGTTTCAGTTGGCTGATAAGGTTAAACTTAACTGAGATATGAGCTTTGTCTGCACACCCAAGAAACACCCACGTTTTTTTATCTCTCTACAACACAATGTCTTTACTGAAGTGTGTTCTGTTTTATAAAGATCTCTTCTCAAGGAAGTGCACACAGGGGATGATTATTTTCTATACCAACATTTTTAAAGACCTGTATATCCTAATAAAAGAAAAACAAAATATGACTTCCACATTTCAACAATTGTTTCAGGCTATTTGGAGCTGTTTACAAGCAAAATATCAGAATCATGCTCTGTACAGATTGGGTGAATTTAAATAATGAAAGATACGTCACCTGGAATAACCTTATTGACAGTTGAACAAGTGATTTGTACAGATCCAGGTCAAAGCTTCTAGCATATCAATTTACAAACTCATGTAAAATAAAGATCAACAGGACACATTTAATCTTGATGAAACCACACATCAAACCCTATTTTTGAACCAAACAGTTGAGCCAGCATTTAGAGCCAAGGTGATCTCCCATTTCATTGAGTCATTTAAAATCCCACCTCATTGCTGCGCATAATGCCAGCATGTCACAAAAAGAACAGACTGTGAATGAGAGCATAGAGATAATCTCAGCTGAAAAGTTAAAGAGGAACACGGCTGAAAAGAATCATACCTTTTTTCTGTTATCAGTATACAGCAGTGAAGTCAGTGGAAATCATTTTCTTAGTTATCTCTCCACGGATGTGAATGGAAAATTGTGTCGTGGCCCAAGTGCTGGAGCTGCTGTTGAGCGCTGGCCTAAAGGCCCTCTTCTGGTACTCACCTCTCTAGTAAAAGTTAGACAGTTGAAACTTGTTGGCTGGTTCACATTCTAAAAGATTAATAAAGCTGTATTGTATTAATAAAAGCTGCTTTTCAAAGAGGCATGGAGTCCTCTTCAGCTGTAATAGAAGAGAGAAAAATGGGGGAAGGATGGTCTAAGTAATTGCGAGCGTTAAGACATTTCCTGCCATGTCACAAGCCAAGCCCCTCCCAGATTGCTACAGACTGCTCAGGCCACATGTGTTGCTGGGTTACTTTATGAATTATCGTAATCTTATTGTACATATTAGGACACTGTCAGCATTGATCCTAGTGTTTTACCCAAGGAGCATTGAAACAGTCAAGCAGTGTTTCTAAGGAAATGTAAGCCTAAAGATATTAAAACAAAACTCAGATTATAATACTCTTCTTACTGGCCTACACCACAGTGGTCAATAAAATGTGTTGCTGTGGAAAGTTACTATTAATTCCTTCTCTGTGCTTCAGAATTTCAGCAGCTCATTACCACCGCCATCTAGTGGGCACAAACACCAAGGTGACAAGAAATGACTGATGAGTAAAGCCGTGACCAACATAACCCACAATATCCAGATGTGATAATCCAATATATTTAATCTGTCACGGAAATAACAAGCCAGTTTCTTACTTTTTATTCACTATCAGGTAATGAGAACAACTATGACTGCAGCTAACAATTTTTTTCATTATTGATTAATCAGACAATTAGTTTCACAATTAAGTGATTAATTAATCTGTAAAATGTCAGGAGATACTGGAAAGTGCCTGCCCCAGTTCCCCAGAGCCTAAGGAGACATCTTCAAATTGCTTGTTTCAGTCATCAGAATAAAACTCGTAAGATATTTAATTTGCAATGATATAAAACAGAAACATTGCAAATCCTCACATTTGAAAAGATGGAACCTGAGGATATTTTGCATTCTTGCTTATAAAAAATGTTTATGAAAGTTGTTTTCTGTCGATCGACTAATCGATTGACTGCCTAAATGTTTCAGCTCCAAGAACAAATTATACCAAACTCAAGGAAATAGAAAACTACTGTGTTTTATTATTTATCCAAAAAAACAACACATAACAGTCAACAACTAAAACCTGTGAAATGATGAGACATCTTAAAGTACTTGAGCTAAAGGTTTTACTGATGAGTCAAAAACAACTTGGGGTCCACACAGTGGGTAAAACATGTCACTTTCCCTTCTCAACCCATGCAAAGAAATTACACCGCGCCTCAGGGTTGGAGGCATGTCCCTGAGGGCGGGCACACACAAAGAACTGTTTGCCCATGTTTGGCCCCTCCTTTTTAACAGTACGGAGCACACATGGTTCCCTGTGGACCTTACAGGAGGGCGCTGGGGGTGGTCCATGAAGCACTGACTTCCAAAACACTAACGATGTCCCTTTCTTGGGCTCAGTGGGCTGTGGGGTTAAATGTGTTGTCTCCGTTTCTTCCGTGGTGCTGCTGGTGCAAAGCTGTGGCGAACCATCCAAGACAAGCTCGGTATCTTTAGGTACTGTGAGTGTGTTTTCACACTGCCTGACAGTAGAGGTGTCAGTAGAAGGAACCACACTTGTGAGCTTAGGCTTGAAAAAGGAAAGGAGGCTTCCCTGCGGCTTTGAAAAAGTATTTGCTGTCTTCGTCTTTTTCCCTTTTGGGACAACAGAGTCTGATGTTAATAACCGCTTTTTACCAGAGATGTTTCCTGCTCCGACTGGGTTTAAATTCTCCCTTCTTTCCTCCTCTTCTTGAGATCCAGGTAATAAATCCCTCTGCTCAGAATGAATTGATTTTTGGTCCACCTTAACAAAGAAACGAGAGAGTTTCTGCTGCTTGCCAGCAAACTCAGGTAGGTAGCGAGTACAGAGGGGAGGAGGCTTGGAGCTGGGCAAGAGAGAGCAACTCAATTGCCCCCACACAGGGCAGTGGTCTGACCCCTCCACCTCTGGCATAATGTCTGCTGCCACAAACTGCCCCTTGGCTAGCAGGCAATCTGCAAATATGTAGTCAATGCGTGTGCCATAGTTGGTCTGCCGCGCTCCAGTCAGAGTGGACCAGCATGTGAAGGCGTTGGTGCGAGTTGGGTGGAAATAGCGAAAGGTATCCACAAATTTTCCACTGTACTTGGTTTCTGTAGAAGTTACCTCAGATTCTTTATCAGGTTCCTCTTGTTGTTTGCAACCGTACAGAAAAGCATTCAGCCATTTCCTCCCAGGGTTTTCACCAAAGTCATCCTGTGAGAAAAACAAAGTAGGTAGAGTTACATCATTATGAATATGGAAACACTGTGTTTATTTGGCAGAAACATAACATTGTCGTTTTTATGTTATAATATATGATTTATTTTTATTAAAGGAAGTTTGACATTTTGCTTCCTTGCTGAGATCAATACCACACTCCTGTCTGTTCATTAAATATGAAGCTACAGCCAGGATACTGTCAGCTTAACTTAGCATAAAAAATGGAAGCAGCTAGCCATTGCAATTTTCACTTCTGTTATTGTGGGGACTAAACACATTAGATATAACTTACCTTAGTTTGGTCAGAGCCAGGCTAACAGTTCCCTATTTCTGTTTCCAGTCTTTGATGCTAAGCTAAGCTAACCGGCTGCTGGCTGCTACTTCACATTTACCTTACAGACGCGAGAGTGGTATCAAACTTCTCACTAAACTCTCAGGAAGATATCCAATACGCATATTTCCCAAAAGAAACAAGCAAAACAATCACATGACAGTATTGTAACATTTTACTTACATTATCACTGGGATCACAGTGGTCTATTGGCCGGTGAGATGTATTCACGTCTCCTAAAACAATGACATGGCTGAAAAGTAGAACAGAAAAAAACATTAACTCAGAAGAAGCAAATAAAGATTAAGTTGCAAACACTCTTATGATACATTGTCCAAAATAAGACGTCTGATTGCAGACTATTGTGTAATATATAACATGTCAGTCACCTACCATACATCATGTTATCTGTGTTTTAGCACATGAAAAATGTATTTTCTTTTACTGAATTGTAAACTGCTTTCTTTCAGTTAATTCAATTTTTTACTCATGACATGAAACATATATCAAGCAGTAAAGGTACATGTGTGCCATTGCTCACGCTCAAATGCACAACATTGGAAAACTGGTAAAAGGCTGCATACATAAAATGTCTGTGGTAAAAGCAGGATACACACGTGCCTCATTGTAACTACAATATTGTCTTTTTTTTAGTCTGTGGAAACTTTTCTAAAATCTCACCTCCCATCTTTCAGTATAGCTTCAGCACGACACTGAAGCACCTTGTAGAACTGCAGTTTGAACTGCTTTCGCTCTGGCTTTTCAGGATCAGCCCGTGGACAGTATACGTTGATTACAGTAACAGTTTGCTCTTTGTCCTGACACCTGTGGGGGTTAAGCAGAGTCAAAAAAGGCACATCTGTAATTTACAACTGCTTTGCAAAATAGGTACACACACTGGAATCTCACTTGTAGTGTTTATCAAAAGTAATGTTTTGCATGATTAGTGTCTGATGAAGCTCTAAATTGATAAAAATCTCTGGCTGCTAGTAAACAGATGTAAGCACATAAACAGAGATAAATACTAAATACAGCACATATAACATTCTTCGTCAAGAAAACCTCAAAGTAGAATATTTTTCTCTTACATGATTCTGTGCTGTGTGATGACAGCTCGCCCTTCATTGTCCAAAATCTGCAGCTCCTCGCTACAGAAGTCCGTCTGGTCACCGTAGCATCCAACAGCCCCTTCATGGTTGGTCAGCAGACCTGTAATACCCTCCTCAGCAGCAAATGGAGTGGCACTGTCTTTACAGTAAGTGGCAACCCCTGTGCATGTAAGGAACAGGAGGTGATTTAGTTTGTATAGTGTAGTGTGTCAGCAGCAACTATTAAGCAGGTGTAACAGTGGGCAGTGGCATTAACAGGGATCTTCTGTTCCTCTACTAACTAAATACCCATTCAGTGAAGTCAATTAAGCCATCTTTTATTTTAGAAGATTGTGTCTCATTGTCTGGGTAAACTAAATCTAATTTGAAAAGGACACTTAGAGAAACAAAGCAGTACTGTCATGATTCAAATGCACAAAATGAGTGGTTATGACAATATAATGAACCTGAATAGCCGCTGCGTCCTCGACTAAAGCTGAAATAGGAGTTGTAGCCGTCAACAATGGCAGTTCTTTCATCAAGCAAGTCTCCTGTGGGGGACAAATTTGGGGTTTAAGTTTTATTTCTTTCATAACAGACGTCTGAGTGAGGTACGGCCCATGCGTTTTCAAGATTTCTTTGTAAACCACTTACTTGTCACTTTTGTCTCTTGAACACAGATAATATCTGCGTTCAATGAATCAAGAGCCTTTTTAATGCCGCCTCTGAAAGTCCTTATGCCATTTATGTTCCAGGTAACGAGCTTCATTGTGTGAAACTACGGTTGTTTGACAGAAGACACTGGTGCAGTTAGCCAACGTGCACATCCGGAAGTAAAAAAGGAAGACAAGACAGATACGAGCGGAAGTCCATTTCTTCACTAATCGTTCCTTATTTCTCAAATTTTTCCTGTTTGTTGATATAAAAAATTTGTTATATTCATTGCATTTGTGTTTATTTGTGTTTAATTTCTGGCTAGACAGCAACCACCCAAATACACACAAAAAAGACAATTTCATGATGTAATTGCATTGCGCCGTTGCCTAGCTAGAGGGGGTAATTGGGCTTTCACGTTTTCGGCGCGCTTTTGACACCAGATCTCACTGTGAAACAAGAGAACCGGTTGGGAGGAAGGGAAGCGGCTGTTCAGCAACCTGGGCTGGTACCCCCGGCTACTATCACGATTAGCAACCGTTGCCTTTGACAGTTCCCGGGGGAAGCACACGGTTAATGTTTGCCTGCAACTGGCGAGCCCCATCTTTGAAATAAAACCAGAGGGTGAGTAGGAAGTTCGGCTAACGGTCGCTATTTTGTGTTAGCTAATTAGCTTGTCTGATGTGCTCCGACCTGGATCCGACTGTCAGACGTCGTCTATTACAGTAAGCCTATGTACGTTTAGCTAATTACAAAGCTACCTAGCTAAATTCGTCAACTCAACGTTGCTAGTGGCATTGCGGTGTCATCTGTTATCTACATTTGGCTAAAACTTGTCTTGATAGCTTTCCGGATCGGCCGTGTCCTGTTTCCAGTCCGGTGTCTTCTTAGAATTTGAAACGTTATCCATGTCTGAATATTTTCTCCCTCTGGAATACTAGTTCATTTGAAAACAGGGGGACCATGTAGGCTGCCAAAATATTTACCTTAATAACTTACATTCTTTAATTAGCTCTCAGTTGATGCAATGAAGAACTAGTTTGTGGGCTAGGAGAAACAGATGCTTACGGGCTAAGTTACATCACCGGCGGCTGGTGTTAACCATCTTCGGTCAAAGAAGAGGACACGAGGGAATTGGGGAACACCGCCCCACCCAGCCAATACTGGTTTTCAAAGTAACGTCAAGCCTACTTGGGCACCAGACACTAGTCCAGTTTTATTTCAAGTGAACCGGTGTAGCCAACCTTAGCTAAAGCGATTGGCTTATCCCGAAGAGATGTAACGTTGCTAATGTTGAATAGCAATGGCGTTCGTCAGTGATGTGTAGCCTTCAGGCCAGCCTGGCATTCCAGTTTAATAGTGGCAGCCTGTTAAGTGTGTGGAGTTGAAAATCATCACTAACGATCTTTAAATACTACGGGCTAATAAGTGCCTATTTAAAAAAGTGAATAGCAGCAATATGCTAGTTGTAGGCTAACATTGTTTGCTAGAACTAATAATATAACCAGAGTTGACGTGGCTAACTGGTATTAACGGGTAATAACGTTACAAATCTGCACACTGCAAGTCATTTATGGCATGGATTTGTCTAGTGGTCATTTGGCCTTTTAAGTTGAGTGTTTTCCCACTCAACTAATCTCCAAGTTAATCTTGACCTTTGCTGTTTGCTCCATTTGTTTCAGAATATGATTTATACAAAACCTCTTTTCCATTCTAAGTAGTTTACACAAACTCCATCTTTGTGTTTTGCCGTTTGTAGTGTGGAGTAATGAGAGTGGAGGAGTGAAGGAGGCAGGTGTCCCAGTAGAACGTTGGCAGGCAAGGATGCTGGAGGCGGATGCAGACCCAGCAGGTCAAGCAGCGGAGGGAGAAGAGGGGGCAGAGATGGGGAGCCGAGACTTGAGGGCTGAGGTAGTGCGGCTGACTTTGGAGCTCCAGGAGGCCACAGAGGAGAAGCTACAGGCAGCACGCTATGGCCTGGTGGTGCTGGAGGAAAGTGCTGCTCTTAAGATGAAACACAGGCATCTGGAAGAGGAGCACGAAGCCCTCAAAGGGGAGCTACAGCAGCTCAAAGAGGTAGGAACCCCCAAGGCCTGTTAGTTATATTTAGACATTAGGCTTATGAAGTTCTCATTTCCCCAGTTTTACAAGTGTTATTTACTAAGTGTTATTACTAATAACTACTGCTTTGTGACCTTTGCCTTTTACTACACATTTCTTTTGCCTAGTACTCATGAAATGTTTTTGCCCTTATAAATGCCCATGTTTGCCTTTACATCCGACTGGATTCGGTGTGATGATGTGCTGTTTATAATTGAAACATACATTTCCTGAATTCAAGTTTCACAATAACTATCTGATGAAGACTAGTTGAAACATGAGATATTCCAATAAGGTGAATTTCTTATGTTGACAGCCTTGATCTGTTTTATCTGGTTCAGCATGTATAGTGGTTTTTCACAGTATGTTCTCCAATGTCACTGTTTTCCTACACATTTAAAGAGGACTACAGAATAAAATGATGATTTTTATATATGAGGAATATGCAAGCAGATATATACTGTTGCATTTTTTAAGGATATTATAACAAAGTCACCTTTGTATTGTTCCACCTGCGTTACAATTGTACAAAAATGGTACTGTAGAATTACCTGCTTTCACATGACACTGTTAGCAAAATGTAAATGCTGTCAAAATGTAAATGAGACAATCTCTCTATCGATGCTGCTCATTTCAATTTAACAGCTAAGGAGCTGCCTCTCCGTGTACCCAGTAGTCCTATAAAGATACCATTGTTGTCTTGTTATATGTGGCGTACGATAAGAATTTGATTGCTCATCCCCTCATTGCTTTTTGGTAACTCTGACCTTCTGTTACCTGAATAACAGTTCTGTTACAGCTGGGATCTCATATTAAACTTTCAGTGAAGAGGCTTGTGTTCGCATGCTGAGTCAGTTTTGCTCTCGTATGTCATCTGATGGTGATGGCATCGGAGGGAGAAGACTGTTGGTGAATAGAGCAACATCCACAGCCAGTTAGTCAGCATATTCGGTGCTTTTAATGTATTACATTTTCTCTGTTCATCTTAAATTGATTTTGATACTTAACTGAATATCATTAAGCACTGAATTAGGTTAGCACTGGAAAGTCAATAATATATATAATACATGTGATCCACAAATGTATTAAAATTGTGACATATGTTTCTCATTGTCTTAATGTTTTAAACAAACTGTGCTTCCCAGTGTTTTTATCACCATTTTAAAATAATTAACCATTGTGCAGTAAAACTTAAACCCCTCTATCAACTGTTTACATGCATGTATGTGTAGTTGCACTCCAGCTGACACTTGGTTTCTCTTTTAAAGGTGCATTCTGTGGAAATATTTCCATGAGATTCTTGTGCTCATGCTTATGCTGACATAGGGCAGAATGTCTGGTGTGTAAGGGGTTAATATTGTTTCCTGATTGTAAACTTTGTCACAAATGTGCCAGATGGGCCTTAAAGGTATTTAGTATTGCTGGCACCCGCCTTTTAAAACTGGTTTATATAAGAAGGTAATCCCATAAAAGTCAATCCTATCATGTGGGCAGATTTTTTGTTTTGCAATTGTTTCAGGCACCTGTTTAAATTGAGAGGGAAAGAAATGTCTGAAATCCTGCTTACAGCCAGTAAGTAAACGTGTGCCAGAATTACACTAAAATTGGTCCATCATGATCTTGTATAACCACATGTCAAGCAAAGCTCTTTATGTCTTAAGGGACATAGTGGCACAGAATGTCAGCTATTTTTTAAATAATCTGCATAAACCTGATTTCTTGGCTGTTTAGCTATGTAGGCTTTGGCAGGGTTTTAACATAGCAGAGTGGACTTGTGTTGTGAATTAGCATCATTATATAACCACACCATAATGTTCAGTTAAGCGTGTTTAGTAGCATGTTAACACCTTATTTGGTAGTTTATGTAGATCATTGGAGGTCATTGATGCATAATGTGTCATGGTTACTGATAATGGCAAGCTGTGAAGAAATTCCTTCTATAACAGTGTTCAGTGTAATGTATTCCATTTGATCACATCAACTAGTTAAAAATACAGCGGAACCTGCTGTTAAGATCTATGGTGTCTTGTTACTGAATCATAACAGCTGATTACTCACTGTAATCAGGTTTAAGGTGGTGATTGTCAGTGAACTCCCATCTTTGGTTAAAGATGTCTACATTTCTTGCCTTAATATGAGTGGAACATCAACAATGCATTGATCTTTCAGCATGGCGATTGTTCCAATTTGTTACACACTGTAGCCCACTAGCCATTGCAGGTTTTGACATTTTCTTACCCTTTATGTTTTTTCAAAGGCATTTGCAGATTCTGTGAGCAGCCAGAAGCGTGCAGCTGCTGATGGAGAGTGCCGGGAGGAGAACTTGCTCCAGGAGACTGCCACTAAGGAGGCTGCCATGGCAACCCGCATCGAGGAAGTCCAGGCAGAGCTCAAGCAAACACGCCTTGCTCTGAGCAATGCCCACGCAGAGATCGATAGATTAGGGGTGTTCTCTACCCAGCTAAAGAAGGTATATCGACTCACTCAGTATCCCCTGCATACTGGTGTTATACTGTGTAGTATCAGGCCCACCGTCTTGTCCTGATACATGCAATGGAACCCTGAAACACTGGAGGATATATTAGCTTATTCCCAAAGTAAAATTAATCGTACATGAAATTGATTATTGTGCAACTTAAATTGTGTGCTTTGCACTGATTTGATATTTGGATTGTGTTCTACAGGAGTGTGAGTGTCTGGAGGCAGAAAAGGGCCATCTGAGGGATGAGATAAAGGAATATAAAGTACGTGAGCTGCGCCAGTTGCAGGACAACAGTGAGCTAGAAGATGAGAACATATCTCTGCAAAAACAGGTGTCTGTGCTCAAGGAAAACCAGGTCAGTTATGACTCGAGCCACAACTTTACCAAATACATACTGTTCTACATACTGGCTGTAAATACAGATGGGTGGATGGATAAACAATATTAACATCCAGAATGGAAACTATTGAACATATTTATAGAAATAGGCAATTAAGTAGACAATTTGTTTATATGAACATTGTGCAATACTATTGTGTATTAATATTTATTTTCCTGAATTAGTTTAACTTTATATACTATTTGTGTTTGTGAATGTAGACACTTCTATATGGTCATTGTTGTAGTGCACTGCCTGTTTGCATTTCTCTTTCCAGTATAAGGGCGAAACTTCTTTGCATGCAACTGCCTTCTCATGTCCATCACGTTTGTTGACATAACACAACTAGGATATAAATTGAACTGTTGAAGAAACAAGACAGGCTAGTTGCAGAATGATTTAATGTTGTTATTTTATTTTAGCTCCCACAGCTGAAGACAACAGTTCTCCTTTTTTTTTATTTTTATAAATAATTATAGTTGCAAAGAGCACCATGGTAACCAGGCTCCAGTGTAGCAATTTCACAATTCAGACACTCAGTTTCAGAGTATATTTCAAGTTCTGGGTGACTGAATGCTTTAAGAAATTATGCATTGTGCCGGAAATGTATTATTAGGTTTTTGTGCTGTCAGAACTGTCAGTCAGAAATCGTGCAACAGCCAGCAACGGACAGAGCAGATAAGCTTCAGATGCTTGTTAATGGGTGAGATTGTACCGGACAGCACAATGCAGTAATGTTGGAAAGTTCTCTGAACTTACCACAATGTTGTAAGCTACTGAACACACATAACATGCATGTTATGCTAGCACGCTCATGCGCACCAGCAACACTTAACAGAGAACAGGTACAACTGAAAGCTATCAAAAAACCCCACACCCACAGGGCAGACTGAAGGTTTGACTGAACCTTTTTTGTTGTTTTACACGAAAGCCCTAAATGATCTTAAGTATTTTCTCAGTCATACAGGATCAGTTTTAATTACATGTTGATATGAGTTTTTTTTAAATAGACCTGTTGTATTTTATGTATATACTATATGTAAAAAATTAAGTTAGGCAACTAAGTGAACCAACTGAATGGAAATGTTTTCTAAAGAAACTTTGTAGTATTTCAACTTTACATATCCATTTCCAAGATAAAGTAGAATTGCTGGTGACCATGGAGTCATCACCAATTTCCATTTCTCTACCCATGCTATCTGGGTATGTGATTTTAACACTATTGTGTTGAATGCAGTGATAGGTATATTTGTATTTTGGTGCTAGAATGTGTTGCATATACAGCAAGGACAAAAAGGCCTATTAAAAACAGCTCTCTGGTTGTGCTCCATATCACATTTCAGGTTGAGTTTGAATCGATAAAGCTGGAGCTGACCCAGAAGAACGAGGAGCAGGAGGAGCAGCGAGCTCAGCTGGAGGAGGCATCGAGGCTGAGGGAGATAGCAGAGAGGCAGCTGGATGAGGCCCTGGAAACCCTGAAGGAGGAGAGGGAGCAGAAGAACAGTCTGCGGCGAGAGCTCTCTGCCCTGACCCTTAACCCCTTTGATTCTGTGGGGAACCTGGAGCTCCACTTGGAGCAGCTGGATGACAGCCAGGAGGAGGGCCAGGGGGGAGTGGGAGAAGGTGAGGGAGAGGACCAGGACAGTGGCTTTAATAATGGTCCTGGGTCTGCTCCCGGTTCTGCCCACCCTCCTCACTTGGGGGGCTCCAAAAGTAATGGCCTCATCCAACGCTACTCCACTCCACGCAGCAGTGACGTCTTCCTGCGTGCTCCCGCCTCTGGGCTGGTGTCGGACCTTCTGAGTGAACTCCACTTTTCAGACAGCCAGAAACTAAAACAGCAACTCCTACAGGTAGGAACTCTTTTATATCGATTTAATGTGGTTAAAGTATGGCAGTGCACTAAAGAAAAATGATGTTATAAAAGTCTACAAAAGTAAATCAAATTATTAATTATTCCCTTGTTTAGCTTGAATTGCTTAGCAGATTTCAAGGCACTCTTCCTTTTTGTTTTATTATGGGATGCTTGTATGCAAAGGTGACAATTTAGACAAGAACCGTCTATATTGAAATTCTTCTGTGATTCATAGAACTGCGTTTATATTTAGATGAACGTGTGTTCTAATCAGGCTAAATTAAAATAGTACCACATTTTGTTGAGCTGAGTAGTGGAGGTGTCATACAGGTTGGTTTGTGTGTCTACGCTGTGGACCGGGATTGTCTGCTGCTTCCTGCTTTCGACCACATCCTCTGTAAGTCGGTGAAGGAGTGAGCCTTTCTATATTAATAGAAAGCCACCTGGCACCACATTGCATCATCTACTTCACCAAGCAATTTAGTCAGATCCCACCTGATACAGTTATGCTTCACAAATAAAAAGTACTTCATAAAATTAAGACTGTCTTGAACTGTCCTCCATCTTTGTCTAAAGGAAATATATTATTCATGATGCACTTAAATCGGGGGTTGGGTTAGCGAGCTCCTACCCACCAGATGTGTGGAGCTGAATGGGGTCAGCCACTGTTTACATAAAAAATGCATTAAGAGAAAAGGTGGTTGGGGGAGAAATTTGAGTTACAAAGAACTATCCTTTTGTTCTATGGAAAAGAAAATCAATATTTGCTTGGTTTAGAACTGAAATGGATGATTATTCAACTAATGAACAGCTTTAACTAATTTGAGCAAAGGTAACATATGTAATATGTTCATACCTCGCAAGATTTTTATCTTTTTTTATGTGTCTGTGTACCCAGGCAGAACGAGAGAAGTCCAGTCTGGTTAGCAAAGTGGAGGAACTGCAGATGCAGCTGGTAATGTCCAAACAGGCGCTCAGCCAGAAAGAGGACAAGGTTGGATCTCTCACCCAACAGCTGGAAGCTGTACAGAGCAGCCAGCAGCGAAACCAGGATGCAGACGACAGGGGAGATGATGAGACAGAGAATGGAGACAATGCAGTCTTTGACTATGAGGTAGACACCAAGAGCAAGGAGGTGCTGGAGGCCCGCATGCGTTCAGCCAGTGAAGAGCTTCTGAAGCTGCGAGATGAACTGTCTCAGGCGGGAGCTCGTTACAACACCATGGAGCAGCGATACAAGCAGGAGAAGGATCGTTGGAGGGCAGAGGCCCAGGAGCTGGCTGACAAGATTCGTCAATGCATCAAGTCCAGCAAGCAGGACCAGGAGCGCATAAGTGAGCTGGAGAATGAGATTGGAGCCACACGGAAAGTGGCAATTGATTCAGAAGGCCACTTGAGTGTTGCCCAGGAAGAGCTTCTGGCCTTCTCAGAGGAGCTGTCCAACCTCTATCACCACATTTGCGTGTGCAATAACCTGACACCCAAACGGGTCACCTTGGACTATTACCGTGATGGCGCTAGGGCAAGTGGCGGAGGAGGTAGTGCCCGAAGATCACACTACGTTTACCCCCAGCTCAACTCCCAGAAGAAGCCGCGAGCCAATGACATGTTCATCTCCAAAGCTGCAGCATTGCAGTTTATGGGGGAGGTGGACAGTGCAGGAGCCAGCGGAGACTCTCCCAGCTGCCCTGGGTCCCCCACCTTGGATTTCAGGGACCCTTCCAACGTCCGCAACTTGGTAGCGGTCATCCGTTGCCAGATCAAACACCTCCGGGTAAGACAGCAATGCTTATAACATACAGCAGAATATAAATAACAAAACGCGCTAGGATATTTTGCATAACAACATGACTGTATTCTTATTGCAAGCATTTTCCACCAATCAGGACATTGACGGCATCAAAACTCATTAATATGTCCTGCCAATCAGGACTGCATTGCGTTTCATATGTTAAGTGTGTAGTTATCTTTATGGATATCATGTTTTTTAGTAATTGGTTCACACTGATAGGCAGACAAAAATAACATTAATTTGGGAAAATATTAATAAGGCAAATAAGGTCTCACACACACACACACACACACACACACACATATATATCAAGCCCCCACATTGTCTGCTCCCACATGTAGTTGGCCCCTCACATACAGTATGTCAGACATTTATTACAGTACTTGTTTTACTTGATTGGTTGCAAATTCTCTAATTCCTTCATTGTGGCTAGATCGCTGAAAGGCTTTTATTCTGGTGAAGGCTTTTCCCCCTTCACAAATTTCTTGGTGAACCTGATGCACAGCTCGTGCAGTTAAATGTAGTTGAGTAGCCTTGACACGTGTGTTTGGGTTTGAATGGATTGGACTATCAGGGGTCAAAGTTTCTCTACAGAGAAAAATTGCAGGGTCTGGAACACTGGAAATACATAGTTGCTCTTTTACATTTCTGAAGATACATTTCACACGTGTACTATAATGTTAAGAAATCTGAGGTTAATTTGAAACATATTGTTTAATTTTGGCCAGTGTTGATAATGTGATATTTAGATATACTGTATATTAAAAACATCCCAGTACTGTAAAACTAATAATTTGTCCATGCTAAAATTGTGATAACATTTGTACTTTGCTTGTGCAAAAAACATTTAAATCACGCTTATGAACATCTGTCTCTGTGTACTTTCAGGTGGCAGTGGACCTCTGTCGTCAGAGGGGCGCCATGCCTTACTCAGGGCTGAGCAGCAGCGGGGAGTCAGAACGGGATGCGGAAAGCCTCTTGGAAGAAGTACTAAAACTCAAGTCCCTTCTCAGCACAAAGAGAGAACAGATCGCTACCCTCAGGACTGTCCTCAAGGCTAACAAACAGGTAGGTCACAGCAAGCACTGGCTACGCAACAGAGTTCCCTTTTGATCTCTTTGCACTGTTTTAAGTTTTTGTCTATTTTCGGATATTGCTCTAAATCAACAAAACCTGTCAGGGACCTTCCATGAAATGTAATTCCTTGAATGTTTTTTGTTGCTTGTCATTAAAAATAAGTGATCCCACATTAGTCTAGTTTGGCTTACTATGAGAGGCCTCATTGGTTTCTTTGCATGTACAAACAAATCATGAGGACAGCTGCCTTAGTAGAGGGGGATTGTCTGTTGTGAAATGTAGACTTTCTTTTTGCAATAATCTGGGTAAAGACCTGACCAAATGAAGCATTTGAATTGAACGTCCTGATAAGGTAAGAGAGCAAACCCTCACTATTATCCATGCATGATCCTGACATAAGCCGTGTAGCTGACCTGTATCATCAGTGTCTTGTCTAGACAGTCACCTGGGCTTACATGGTCCTGCACCTTGAGTACAATGTGACGTTGCACTCCTCAGAGGTTGAACTCAGTGCCTTAAGCTCTGCGTGACCTGCTTCTGTCATTCCCCTCAGCAGTCACTCTCCCTTTCACACACATGCACACGTAAACAATCACGGTAATCTGTTTGGCTCTGCCGTGCTCACACACAGTGGTTTGCCATCTCAAGTCTGATTTCTAGGACTGTAGGCTCCCGCTTGTTCTCTGATGCAGTTATGGTATTTACAGTCGAAACCTTTGCATTGCCGATTTTGTTCGAGTCACAGATATGAACAAGATGATCACATGAGAGGCACACACTGGGGTTGGCTGTGTCCTTTGACAAAAAGACATGCAATACTGCTTTGGTACTGTTGATTAGATTTTCCATCGGCCTTCCAAGCTCTGATACAAATAGACATTGCAGATCATGTGGATTAGAAATAAACAGACATTAATGATGACAATTATAACTACAACGTTTTCTTATATCTTGGGTGTTTGATACAAAAATCTAGAACACAACTTCAGATGGTGTTCCCTACCCTGCAGCAGGGGACTCCCTTGCCCCAGTTTATGCCTCTCATGTATTTGCATACATTTGGGTCACAGAAGTAACCATCAGTTTCTTAAAAATATAATTAATCAGCAAGTTTCGATAAAAATATGCATTTCAACACCCCACTTTGAAATGGGAATGACGGCGTTACAGTAGCAATTGTATTTTTTGTCAATGCAGACTGCAGAGTTGGCCCTGTCCAATTTGAAAACCAAGTATGAGACGGAGAAGAGCATGGTGTCGGAGACCATGATGAAACTGCGGAATGAGCTCAAAGCCTTGAAGGAGGATGCCGCCACCTTCTCTTCACTCAGAGTCATGTTTGCCAGTCGGTAAGATGTCTTTATGTATGAAGAAGAAGCATTATATTCATCAGTGTTATAAAAGACATGCATTTCCTTTGTCTCATGATAAAGTAGATATTTGAAACTCCTTTAAACTCAAACATGGCCTCTTTGCCTCTTTGCCAGTGTTCTTCCTGCTTAGTGATGCTGCTCTTGTTGTGGTACAGTCTTTGCTACCAGTCATGTAATAAGCTTACCATGCCTATTACGCATGTGGACAATCCACTGGTTCACGTGAAGATTATGAACCACATGCTTTGCCCTGTGCTGACGGGGGAGGAGGCAAAGACAGATTTATCCCATCAAGCCAGGTGACCTTAGGAAAGGAGAAGCCTAATGTTGGCGGGAGATGGGTGGGAAGTTGCTGTCAAGGGTTAAACTTGTAGACCACAATACTTCACTCACTAATCACTAACCTCTTCAGAATCCGTTGGCATTGATAATTATTATTATTATAGAGTATTTTTGTATTGGGTTGAGTGAGTGAAATCATTTTTTTCCTGTTTTTGTAATAGACAGCGTAGATGTTTTCATTATTATTTGTTGTTAATTGCCAGAGATGCTCCTTAGGACATGCAGTACCTGTCGAGCCCCTCTCCAGACAGTTATGAGCTGGCATTTGATTATCCTTAAGAAGGATGACAGACAGACAGTGGTCAAGGACTACTGTCTGTCTGTTCTCCAGCAACAGGCTAAAGATTACAGCTTAAAAAGATCCTCGTGTATATAATTAAGTTTTGTGGTGCCATCATGTGGATTGCATGAGTCACTGCATTTCTGCAGTATATGATGACCAGGTCATAAGTCTTATTCCAGTCAAAGCGTGTTCCTATTGTCATCTCCACATGCACCCCTCTTTTCTTTTTCTGGACATTATTAGTAGAATTCAATCAACATGAAATGAATGATAGATAGATTTAACTAAGTAATTAGTCATCTATTAATTAAGTAATAGATTTAAGTAACTCATTCATCAAAACACCTGCTAGATGAATCAATAATGAAAATTTAGCTGCAGTCCTAAGGTTTGAAGTGTTTAAAGGGTTTGTGTCTGCTACACTAGAAGTCATTTTTAGCATGTGTGCTGTGTGTCTGTGCTTTAACTTGCCTGCTTGTGCATGTTGCACCTTTTCATTGTGACTCAGGTGTGACCAGTATGTCACCCAGTTGGACGAGATGCAGAGGCAGCTGGCAGCAGCCGAGGATGAGAAGAAGACACTGAATTCTCTGCTGCGTATGGCCATACAGCAGAAACTGGCTCTTACCCAGCGTTTGGAGGACCTGGAGGCCCCTCTGTCTCCTCACAGCTTGAACAGCAGCCCCCGCAGATCGAGGGCCAAAGAGCTGGCCACTAAGTCCGGCCGGGCTGCACGGAGCCCCCGAAGCAGTCCTGCACGCCCCCCACTGAGGAGCAGTCCACGGGCTAGCCCGGTTCTCGGCAGCAGCGTTCCTGCCACGGCCACGCACCACCTGCGGAGTCTAACTCGAAGCCTCCACACGAGCCCCGTAAGAACCCCCTTCTCTCTTTGTCCTGACAACCCCATCCAGACAAGCAGCCGGCCTCATAGAGGCAAGGGTCTCCAACGAGACGCCACCTTCATTAGAAGTCATAGTGTCAGTGATGTTTTTAACGCAGAGTTGAGTCCTGGCTACTCTCCAACACGTAAAGGCTCCGTCAGTTCTGTGAACAGCGAGTTAACGGTCAAAACACAAGTCAGTGATTTGAGAAATAGCGTGTCAGGAAGGAGAGCTTCGGTCCCTGCACGTCAGGACACCTTCATTACAACTCGCGTTGTACCTGCGTCTTCGACCAGGCTAAAGTCTTCTTTGTTTTCTTCATCCATAGATAGTCTAACCTCTTCTAAAGCGTTGTGTGTGTATCCTAACACATCTGAAGCATGGGGTGAAAATAAACAAAAACCTGACCTTAAACCAAACGTAGATACTTCTGTAAGAAGAAAACAGTTGGGTCACCGGTCTAATTCTGCACAAGCAGCAGCCGCGTGCCGTAACACATTTCTGTCAGACACGGCTTCTTCTCACTTGAATGCTAAATCTTCAGGAGCCATGACAACCGCATCTCTCTCTGTTCACAGTGCGCCTGGTAAGACCAGGATGACTGGGGTTTGTAGAGAGTCCAGGCATAGATCATCCACCTCCACAAGTAGAACCACTGAGGAATCGCACAGTAATGTCAGTAGGGGCTCTGATAATAAAGCTCAGACTACACCTTCCAGGGCCTGGAGCTCACACTCTAAATCATCTCGCAGGCGATGAGATAAAGTAGACAGCAGATTTATGCTCTAAACTAAACTACTTTATTCATAGCTATACATTATGTTATAAAAATAAACAAGCTAAATGTTATGCTATAAAATATGAAATCAATCGTGTTTTTGCGCAGATTTAGTTTATAACTAATGCTTATCTGGGCTTTTATTCATCTCACCTTAACTTATAGCTGTTGGAGCTTTTAATTTGCTGATCCTTTATATGTTGTATTGATCTGCTTGTCCTTATTAATTACCCTCACATTTTTCTCTTACGTTTTTTAGTTGAACTAAATATGTTTTTTGTCTCTGTCTCACCTTGTCTCTGTAGCGCTGAAACACTCCTTCCATTACTTCCCTCTTCTTCATAAGGACCTGTCTTCATGTTGACTCCCCGGCTCCCTTCTCCTTTCCTGACTCCAAGACATCCTGTCCATCCCAGATGTGATGTGACATTCCTCACTCTACCCACCAGAACCATGGATTAAAAAAAAAAAGTAATAAAAAAATTATAAATCTCTCATCCAGCCCTCTTGGTTTTTTCTGCTTGGAGCAGAGAAACCTGCATGCAGCCTGGAGAAGGATGAAGAGACAATTGTGCTGCTCATTCCTCTGTGAAGTCATTGACCGTGTCTTGTCCCAAGTGAATCCAACTTGCATCTTGGTCTTGTTCAAGGCTGTGTGTCGTGGTGAACCATTGACAGTATTTATTCCAGAATGAGAGACTGTTCATGTGCAGTATATACTGTCCTCAGACTTTGATTCAAGGCTCTGATTTATTTTAAGGCTGTATGTCTTTACACTCTTGCCTTTTGTCTGGCATCCTGGTCAGGCCTGTCTGGCGTCATTTAGTGTCGGTAAGCCATTAGGTGATCTGTGATAGCTCTCCCAAGTAGTTGTTTTTATAGAACAATGCAGCCTTACTAACAGAATTGCTTTCCTACAAGTAGAGAGCTTGCTGTTTTGAGGTTCCTCCCTTTCACTGGTGGTACAGTTACATGCCCTTTTTAATCCTGTGACGTGTCTGGCTCTTGGGCTTTTGCCTAGCAGCCACACCCTTTAACTAGAGGTCATTAAACATGCCATGTCATTGGTGGAAATAGATCAGCCATAAGTTCACCACCTCAGGTCAAACAGAGTAATCAGATCCATGATTTGGAAGACCTTTTAATGTGCAACTTACTTTGCAAACTATGCAGTCCAGGTCAGGACAGTGCCTGTAGACGTCCTGCTGTTCTTTAGAATCAGGGTAGATTTTTGAAACTTACCTTTGCTTTTGTTAAAACAGTGGCTGGCTGCAGCTGTTTTGCATTTAGCCTCTCTCATAATAAGCAGCTTTTGGAAGTCTTCTGGGCGTGCTCAGTGGCATACATGCAAGCGTCCTATTGGCTAATAATGTACTTTCCTGCTTGTTGGGCTGTGGGTTTAAAAAGACACTGTCTTACATCACCCGATAATTCACATGGCTTGGTTTACCTAACAATAATACTAACATGTTGGGCCATGCTCATTTCTCTTGATTACATAGTCATCAACATTTCCCATTCACGTTTGCTTTTTCGCTTCTAAGCAGCTAAGTGACAAAACTCATGTTTTGTATTTCATCTTTTAATGTCTCCATGCTTTTGTGTGCTACCAAAGTGCGCATGTTGTAATGAACTAGTATTACCCACTGCAAGCTAGTTTTCTTCTCCTGTGGCTACAGCATCCAGAAAAATGGAATAATAAAATTGTCTCATCATTTTAAAAGCATTACACAGTGCTTTACATCTAGTAGCACAGTATGACTTAAAACAAAGAATAAATACATTTTAGAAAGCAAAAGATTTCAAAGATTTAACTCCAACATGACATTGCTTTGCTAATCGGAGCTCCACAAGCACAAAGAAAAAACATGTGGACGTACGTTTATCTGTTGATACCCCAACACAGGTTGCTTATATAGTATAGTAGTTTGCCAGAGCTGTGATTTGAGAACTGCAGCACATATGTTAACATTGCCACTGTAACAACACTTGTCTCATTGAATGCAGTTTATATTCAAATTGAATTTACCTGATGAGGCCAATCATGATCTTTTTTAGACCACATTTGGAAACGGCAGTTTGAAAAATGAGAACTGAATGCAAGGAAATGTTGACATAATTGTTTTTTAAGCTCAACTTTCCTGCAGTTTAGTAGAAGAGGCCACATCCTGCTGATTTATTTTTTTATTTTTAGTGCCTTGGTTTTGATCTTGTCTGTTGTTTTTAGATGACACCACATTTTCTAACGAGAGGCTACGGTTCAACACTGTAGTTGTGATGTTTTTGGAAGATTTTGCTTTTGAGTTAACTCATTATGCAGTGTTAGCACTGAATTAAGTGATATCTCATATTGGAAAAAATATTTTCACTTTTTAGCTAACATGCCTTGTATGAACTCGTTAGTTTTAACTATTGAATAATTTGACATTAGCTTCCCCTTAAATCAATGGTCAGCATCTACTGTTTATTTATTATAGAGAGCTGTTACGTTTCTGTATAAACATGAATGCAAAAAATTAAGAAAATGATCAAAAACAGATTAAATGTTACGATAATAGCCGTTTTGGGGTTACCAGGGAAGCTGGACGGTAATGGTTGACTGTTTAAAAAGTGAAAATGCTTTAACATTATGTCATATTGCTTTGAAGGTTGTAAATTGATTTCTTAATCTATTTAATTAACTGTGCAGATGTGTTTAATTTAATGACCATTGTTGTATAATATGTTATCTGTATTTATGTGCTCTGCATTCTGTGTAAATTTCTCTAGAGGATGACGTGCACACACTCCACGTAACACATTTGATGGTCCTCAACGTTTTTTGTGTATGCAAGTTCCTTTCATTGACCTGTGAACCACTTTTGTCATGAAGAATAAAAACAAGCCAACACTGTAAATTGATCGTGGTCTTTTTGACTTTGCAGTATTAGTCACGTGTAACATATAATCTGGCCTGTCTGTGGTACGCAATGGTAAGTTCTTATTCTGAAATGAAATATGAATGAAATTTCGTTTTTCGTAGAAGGGGTGAAAATTAGAGAACTTAAGTAGTAAAGCATGCTGCATAATCAATTTTAGTCTACATGTTAAATACATTTTAGTTCTGAAGTCTTAAAGAGGTGACTCAGCTGAGCAGTTGCACTAATAACAGAATTTCCCTTTTGGGGTGACTAAATTGCAAAGACCGACCAACAACCTGGGGCAGTCTGGATATAGTTAATCTTGTGCAAATGTTCCTCTGCGATTTGTTAAATTAAAAAAATCCATTGCAGATAATCTGATCAAGACAAAGGTCCCAGAGCTAATAAAATGTGTAACCTGTTAGAACAAGAGCCCTATTTTTTATTTATATATATATATATATATATATATATATATATATATATATATATATATATATATAAACACACACACACACACACACACATACACATACACACATCTGTGTTTCCAGGTTTGAGAAGGAACCTTAATGCTCAAATTGTGTTTCAAGTGAAAATGTTTTTTAAATAGTTGAACTATT
>JAVQJL010048743.1:0-14042 GCA_036024295.1 Nannoperca obscura
ACACACACACACACACACACACACACACACACACACACACACACACGAGAAGAGATTAGAGACACATAAAGCCAATGTAGTGCATTCTGAAACAACTGAGCAACTGCATTTTCAATATCTAGAGAGAAGCTGTGTGTCATGGAAACATCACTGAAGATGCTCCGATTTGCCTTTTTTACCCGCTGAGAGGAATAAGATATATCTTCAGACACACACATAATACTTATTCGAAGGATCGTGGTTTTAATGGAATATGTTGATAATAACATACAAAACACCAGATGTCTCTTTTTTCTTTTTTGTATTTAATGTTAACGTCTAAATTGCATTTTCTATATTACTTCTAACAATGTGTGTACTGCATTCACATTAAAAACTGACTAAATGAGTCTCCATACTTGTGCATACTTGCTGAAATCATGCAGTTTGTGGTATTGACGGACCTTGCTCTCCCTCAATGCAATGTATCATAAAAATTGACCACCAGGTATTGGAAAACAAAACCAAAAAGTAAGTAATAAATTCTGACATTTAAGCAATGTAAGTTTTCCAATTTAAAACCGGAAGCAGTGTTTCAAGGTCACAGCTTGACTACAGTCTTGTATTATTTCCTGTACATTCCAAATGGTAAAACATTAGTACATAATCTAAACTTCATAGTATAATGTATCATGCAATTACGATGCAGCTTGTGTAATCTTTAATGTGTGCATTAGTGTGGGAGAATGTTGTAAAAATGCAACTGTCCAAAGCTCTATTGAACCTTCTTTCAAATGTTATCTAAGCTGTCACTGTGGTTTAAGCACAGTAACTGCAACTTAGGTTGTTTTAAAATGAAATGTACTATCAACTGGCGTCGTTTGGTTTTTAAAGGGTTGCAGAAGGGTTTCCCTTGGCTGTATGTTTTTTTCCCCTATTCAATCTTTTTTCCTTTATTTTATTTATTTATTGTTTAAGTTGTTTTGGGCCTATATTAGATAGGATAGTATAAAGCTGTACAGGAGAAAATAAAGGGTAAAGAGAGATGGGTATGACATGCAACACAGGTCCTATAATCAAACTGGACGTACAGTTATGTGGTGTGTTTTAATCCTTTGGCTATCAGGACTCCCCAATCTTTTTTCCTTCAGTATCTATGGATTGAGAGCACATATGGAAAATACTTGGTGCTGCACTGCCAAGACTATTAACTATTAATATTAATAATAATAATAAATATTCTGAATATATCATATTGGACCAAATATGAGGATATTATTGTCTGGAAATTACATCTGGGTTGCATTTTATTTGTGGACATTTGTGTATTATTCTCAACATCAAATATTAGTGTCACATTATGGGTTTTTTGTAACATGCTTTACTTCTGCAGAGGAAGTAAATTCCTGACATGTGAAGACAAGTCAAGGTGTTTTCCCTACGTCTTTACTGCAGGTCCGAATCCCTCAGATTTAGACGGAGAATATATAGGGAAAATAAAATAAGACCAACTAATTATCTAGTTTGACCAAATAAAAAAAACGTCCTACAGTGACTATATAAAATGTTTATAATGGTGGTGGGCTCCCTAAAGTACTGGTAAAATGACCAGTAATGTATCCCTCTTACATCAATAGGGCTTACCATGTTTCTGAAGTGTGCACTAAGGGTGCCAGTGGCCTGGTGATACTCCATTACACAGTTGTTGTTTAGGATTTCTCCACTGCTTTCACTACCAGGCCAAAACAAAAGCAGTTAGAAAGGATTAACACATTGTTAGATATGAAGATATTTAAGATAGTAGTATTACACATTTAAACTGTCACAATCTTACATGGTGACTAAAATAGCATGAAACTGTTTCAATTTGTTTAGTAACTGCCAATTAACAAATTCCTTGCCTTTTAATATCCAACAAAGTACCTACTATATAATCACCCATTTATTTAGCCTAGTATCAGCCAAGTGTCCATAATGGGTTTACCACTGCAGTTATGATTATGTGCCCCTCACCTGTGTGTGCTCTCATTCTTCAGCAGAGCTTTGGCCTGCTGCTCACTAACAATGACAGCCTTCACCTGAGGTGGGTTCATGTGGACGTTGAGCTTCCCGCCCACCAGAAGGCGCACTGTGGCTGCAAACTTGGTCTGGGTCTTTAACACCTGGGGTGGCTGCTTTTCAATTATGAAGGTACTGAAGAGAAGACGGGACAATGAAATGGTGGGTTGGTCAACATTTTCTTGCATGAGTGGATTTGAGTTATACCAAGGCAGTGATATTGATGTATGAACATTAGCGCAGTGTGTGGATAAGAGATTCCGACCATGAAAACCAACACAATCAGCGAGAAGGCTAAATGGTGACAAAATCCTAATGTGCTTCTTTGCCATGAACACGGACACAGATCTCACTCCAGTTATACAAGGACATAAGTGGCTTGTAGTATCTCTATTGTAGTATCTCTATTTCTATTGGATTGAGACCTGATGACTATGGAGGCCATTTGAGTGACAGTGAACTCATCGTCATGTTCAAGAAACACAGTTTGAGAGGATTTGAGCTTAGTGACATGGAGCGTTATCCTGCTGGAAGTATCCATTAGAAGATGGTGCACTGTGGTCATAAAGGAATGGACATGGTCAGCAACAACACTCAGGTAGACTGTGGAGGTTAAACAATGCTCAATTAGTACCAAGGGGCCCAAAGTGTGCCAATAAATATCCCCCACACCATCACACCACCACCACCACCAGCTGAATCACTGATGCAAGGCAGGATGGATCCATGCTTTCATGTTGTTTACACCAAATTCTGACCTGACCATCCAAATGTTACAGCAGAAAGGGACCATTCTCTGTAAACTCTAGAGATGGTTGGGTTTGAAAATTGCAGAAAAACAGCAGTATCAGAAAGACTTAGACAATGAAGAGGTGAAGTCTAGTTCTCACCTGGTAACCAGGGCCGAGATGATATCAGTGATGTCAGCATTGAGTTTGGTCAGCAGCTCTTCCATTGGGCCTGGCAGAGGAAGCTGCTGGGTTAGATGTTCACAGCGCCGGATCTGCTGCCGGTTCTGCCAGATTAGGTCAGCCAACTTCTCACACCTGGTGGACAGGAAAACATTAATCTATATAGCAAATAAGGTCATTCTTGAGATAGGTAAAAAAAAAATCTCCACCCTGTAATATACTATGCCAACAAAAATACCAATGTAGGCATTGGGGATCTATTTCTGAGAAAAACCAGTGCACACTGCTCAAGCAAATCAGCATATCTCAAAAACAAAAAAATGAACATAGTTCAAATAATGTATAGAGTGTTAAGAAATGTTTTGTTCATATTTCTACATTCAGAAAAGTTTTGGATCAATATGTTTTATGTTTTTATTCAGTAAAATGTAATGAAAAAACATCAACAAACTACATTTATTTTTTGTCATTTACAACATTATTTCAATACTTTTGTCAATTATTATGCCCTATTGACTTACATAACCTTTTAGCTGAGGTTGGATAGATTTTAGGGATATGAAGCATTGAAGGTACTCCAAGAAATTACCTCACAATAAGGTAAAATACCAGTGTAGGTACTGGTGGACCATTTCTATTGCATAGTTCAAAGGGTTAATAAGCATGTCCAGTACATACCAGGACTGGAGGACATCCAGTCCCCCCTCATGAGGACCCCCATTGCCAGCCAGCTGTTGCCTCCTCTTCCACTGGATGAGCTCCTCATCAAGGATCAGAGTCTGTTGTTTCCTCAGCAGGGCCAGGGTCTTCTGGTGTTGTTCTGACAAGTCCTGCCAACACACCACCAGCCATATGCTGAGAAACATTGGCACATGTAACACTCAGTATGTTAACATACACAAAGGAAATACAGGGAGAAATTAGGTTAGCAAGAAATTGGACAGCGTCTTTTCATACACTGTAGATGTATACTGTACCCGATTACTGTAAAAAAAAAAAAAAAAAAAAGAATAAATGCTGGTAAAACTTTAAAGTCCTCTGTAAAAGGATTATTGAATAATAGCAATATTCTTCCTAGAATTGGCCTCAAACAACTGGTTTAATATGTGTTTGTTTGTATGCTTGGTAGAGCTGCAGGATATTGGAAAAAAACTGACATGGCAATATCTGTATTTCCTACAGTACGTATTGCTATATGAAGACATACTGGAAATTTCACCAAATAATCAGGGTGTTATTCATGTACAGATATACAATGAAAAATCATAATTTGGGCACTTTAAAGTCCATCCTCTTCTACTAACACAAAACCCCCCTCTTATATCTATCACACTTGGTTCAGCCCTCCGCCACCCCTCCAGAATTCAGCTTGGACTCCTCCACTTTCGGTTTCATGTTTGCAACTCTGACACCAACATGGACAAGTGGAGAGAGAACAGGCGGAGAGGTTGTGTTATTTACATGTAATCTACCATTTCTAATGATGTTCCAATGCTTAGCCTGCGTGGTTGAAGATAAACAGACATCCAACTGAGGATGGTAAAACTCAAGCAACAAACAGATTTATCTATTTGTGTTTGTGCAGTGTGCCAAGCTCTTCTTACATTAGGGCACGAACCAGCCCTTGTGACAGTAACCTTTTAACATTTAACCAGCACAGGGATGAGGTGTAACTCATAACTTAATATATACATTTTATTTTTGCCTACATTGCTTACTTACATGTAGGACAGACTTCAGCACTCATGAATGAGGTGGAAAATGATTTATTGACAATCATTTTAGACTTGGACTCCATGGCCGTTGTAGGTGAATAGTGGGGCCTGCTTTGGTTAGCTTTTTCGCCTACCACAACCTGAAAATGAGAGCTTTGCAAGTTTTCCTTTTGTCACTCTCCTGGAGTGTTCCAGCCTTGGACTACAACGGCCATGGAGTCAAAGTCTAAAATTATTGTCAATAAATAATTTTCCACCTTATTCATGAGTGCTGAAGTCTGTCCTACATGTAAGTAAGCAATGTAGGCAAAAATAAAATGTATATATTAAGTTATTTTGCCATTCACTGATTTGTTATTCACCATAAAAAGAAACTGCTGAACCAACCACAGCATCATATAAAGAGTATATTTATTATCTCCAAACTAGAATTATACGGTATTATGTGCAGGAGAACATTATAAAGCAATATGATTAGGAATTATACAAAAGTCAGGAGTGTAATGTATTAAAATAAAATGCATTACAATTAAAAAAAATTAAGGATGGTTATTGAGACTGAAGGGAATTAGAAACCAAGAACTTAAGAACCAGCTACAAAGCCCTCCCCTGCCCCCACTTTGGACATCCACACTTGTTACTCCAAGCTGATTAAAAGGATCCAACCAGCAGAAAATACAGTTAACTACATCAGCTCTACAGGACTGTTTTGAGTCCACAGGGATATACATCAGTGACATACATCAGCAAGTGTGTTGATGATGTGGTGATACCAAAGACAATAAAATCATTCTCCAACCAAAGGGCTTTGATGAATGGAGAAGTGAGGGCCCTATACAGAGCCAAAAAAGGTGCCTTTTGGTTAGGTGACAAGATAGCATACAGCACTGCCAGTCACTGAAAGCTGCCATCAAGGAGGCAAAACAGAGACATCATGAGAGACTGTAGAGAGACCTCAACACCAACAACAACTAAGATACTTTATTTGGCAGGCAGTCCAGACCATCAGAGGGTTAAAAGAGCAGGAGCACCCCCATCATGTGTAAGGCCAGATGAGCTTTACACATTTTTTGCTCGATTTGAAGTCTACTCCACCTCCAGAGGACTGGCCACTGTCAGTATCCACAGCAGATATGAGAAGAATCCTGCTGAAAGTAAGTAAAGTTGCTGGGCCAGATAAGTCACCTGGCTGTGAACTAAGAACGTGTGCTAACCAGCTAGTCGAGGCCATTACTGACATTTGCAACATATCGGTGTCACAGAAGAGTTCCAACCTGCTTCAAGACAACCACTTTCCACCCTGTACCAAAGAAGAAAAAAGTGTATTTCATAAAATAACTATTTCTTAAGGAAACTAAAGAAGGCAAAATTCCCATACCAAGTTCTTATTAACTTGTCCAGAAGAGCAAAATAACCATGGCGGCGCGTGCACACGCTGCGGCCTCTTTCTCTCCCTACGAGATGGTGTTTTTTCTGTGTTTTTCGTACATCAGTCGTGGTGTTCTTGTACGTTTTCGCCAAGTCTTCCTGTCATGAAGCGGACATGCAGTCGAGAGGTTCTGCTCAATGTCAACAGAGCCGGATTTGTTGAGTTGAGCTCCGCGGACGCAGGCGAACTACGAGACTGCGGGCTGCTCCGGAGGCCTGTACCATCACCGACCCCCAGTCCTGCACCTCGCCCACAGTGGAGGTGACACAAGCGGTGGGAGCGAGAGCGGAAGCAGAAGCGGAGTACGCGCGGAAATATCCGAGCTAGGCTAGCGGCTAAGCCGGCCATCCCCACCATCGTGCTGGCCAACTGTTGCGGATCACGCCATCTAGCTCGAGCGGCTGACTTGCTATCGAGCAGACAGAGTTCCTGTCGGAAGAACCTCCAGCACATTGTGAGGGTAGCTGAGAAGATCGTCGACAGCACACGCCTCTCCCAAAAAGCCATCTGCATTGCAACGGACCCAACCCACCCGTCACAGAGCCTCTTCAGCCTGCTGCCATCAGGAAGGAGACTGCAGAGTCTGCGAGCCGGGACCAGCAGACTGAAGGACAGCTTCCTTCGCCCAGGCTGTCAGGATGCTGAACTCTCTCCCTGCTCTTCACTTACTCTTGCACTACACAATAACAGACACTCTATGTCTCTTTATGCCTGGTCTTTGCACCAGGTTTGTTTGATTTTATGTTCTTTGGGTGACTATATTGGTATGTTTTTTGTGTTGGTTATATATAGTTGTGTATTCTATGGTTTTTGCACCAAGGGATTGATAGTAACGATATTTCAATCCTCTGTATGTCCTGTACATACTGTAGAATTGACAATAAGGGAACTTGAACTGGAATACCGACGCCATCACAAAGATGGCGGGACACAAAGCTCAACAGGGACTCCAGCTGCACCATTTAGAGTTTCCTGACCGGCTGCATCACCATCTGGTATGGTAATCGCATCACCATCGCTTATAAGGCTCAACCATGGGTGGGGAAAATTGCACAGCACACCACCAGGGCAAAGATGCCATCCATGGAGGATCTCTACATCCACCGGTGCAGGAAGAAGGCCAACAGGGTCACCAGAGGTCCACAAACTGTTGTGCAGCAGGACTGCAGCATCCGCTTCTACACAACTTCCTTCCACAGGCTATAAGACTGTTGAACTCTAGAGCTCATCACTATTACACTTTACTATCACCGCACTGATACAACATTATAGTTGATTCATTTTGCAATTACTGTACACCTGTCTAACACAATATATTTTATTCTTTTTAATTCCTAGATGTTGCTTCTGCACCATTTGATGTCTTTATGTCTTAGCTTTTCATCTTTGTCTGCTTCACTGTAACTGTTGACAATAAAGAACAAGATGGGCACTTTAAAGACTGTTAGGCTATTTTGACTGGTGACGGAATGTGCTATTGTTGTACCAATATTAGAACGCAGAGCATCAGCTTATTTTCATTTAGTGATGTATCACACAGTACGTTAACTATCTATTGAAAGATAATTCATAAACGTGTTAAACAGTAACATGCAAGCTATCTATTTACAATATATCTAAGCTATAAGAAGTCCATTAACAATGTACTTGTATTGATTTGTCAAGGAAATCAATGTGTGATCTCTTGAACACTGAAAACAACGGTTTCTTAAATACGCGACATTTGTGGAATCAAATATATGCCGAATTAAAGAGTATTATTTCGCCAAGTAGAAAAAACATTGTTAAAGTCTGTGGGGTACCGTTAAGTTACAAACTTTTCAGATAAGCGAGGTTACATTTCAATCCTTGAATGACGTTTGGTTTGGCCTCTTTTATTTTATTTTGCAGCCACAGGTAGTATTTGCGCTGTCTGGAAAGCAAACTTTGATATGTAAAAAAGAAAAGAAAAAGAAGCCATCTAGCTACCTTCAATATGTCTTGACAGAACGTGTGTACAGATGTGAGCGAGGCGAGGTCTAGCTGTTTGACGACTAGCTGTGTACTGTCTGCACCAGTCTCCACTCGGATCTCCCGGGCTGCCTCCTCGGCCCTGCTTAGGTCCCGGCACGCCATTATGACCCGGCCCTGGAGCTTCACAATGCCCGCTGCTGTGGCTTTTCCTATCCCGCTGTTAGCACCGGTCACTAGTACGGTCTTTCCATTCATCATTTTGCACGATTAAACACATACTGAGCTGATGTTCAGAGTACCGAGCTTCGAAAAGCTAACTAGCTTCATGACTGGACAACAACACAGAAATACTGCATTACCCAGAATTCACAACGGGCGACCGTTGCCTTTGGATAAAGTCGTAAAGGAGGCTTTTCGATTATTCAAATTGACTTTGTACGATGGTTTTATTATCCTTTGTGCTGCCATATTTTTAGTTAGATGTTTAATTATATTTTCAGCTTATTTTACTCAAATAATCGTGCTTCGTTGCATAGTGCTTTCCTGGAAATTTCCCAACTGTTAAATCATAATTTCCTAACATGAATTCTAAACACCGGAATAAGATTCTGGTGGAGAAATACTGAATCGCTTACTACTCCAATTTGAATATAATGTGTCTAAATTGTTTTAACAATTTCTAAGAAAAAAGAGGACATGGGCCTTGGTGCCTAAATGACAGCTACATTGCCCTTACCCCAAATTAAAATTCTGCTTTACACCATGTGGCACCGGGTCAGGCTTACAAATGTTTACAGCAAACCGGATGTTTACTATTCATCACATGTGGCTTTTTCTGTTCTAAAGCTTGATCATAGCTGCATAGGAATTTTAATGGTTAATGGGTTAATGGTCATTTTGAATGGTTGGCGAATGGAGCGCAAGACAAAGCCCCTCCCTCTCCCTCTTGTTGCTCAGCCCCACACCGGTATTGGGAGCATCTGGAGCACCAGTTGGAATGGCAGTTACCACCTTTTGGTCTGACCCCTGGATCTCAAACAACGGGGCAACAGAGCCTCGCAGATGTGACTTAATACATAATGTTACCCAGTTTGTTCATTCAGTGGCAGCTTAATTACAACAATTGGGACTGTATAATGTTATTATTTTCTTTGTGTATGAACAATGTACAGAATGTAAAGCGCTAGTACAATCAATTGGAAGATTTTCCCTAATCATGCAATCTAGTCTGTACAAACATTTACTGTTATCATGTGACCGAAACTCCACAGCAAGCTCACATGATATCAACAGAAACATCTCAATAACATCTCCAAAAAAAAGAAGTGGACCATGTAAAGAGCAACTGCAAAGTTATTCTAATTTATACATCAATTTGTGTACAGTATTTAAGGGTTACTAATCTGATGATGCACGTGTTATGCTCTAACTCGTTATTGTTATCTATCCTGGCCAGGATAGAAAATATATTTTTTGTCAGATAAAAATCTTGTATCTGTTTACACACAAGAACAAAACGACTGCATATGAAACATTACACATACTATTATAATGTGGCCATTAATGTTGCACTACAGATATATATACACCAAGCTGCAGTGTCTCTACACCTTCAACATGCTACTGAAAAAGCTCATCATCTCTTTGCTGGAGTCTCAGATTTCCTAAATAAATAAGTTTAAACCTTTAGAGGGCCTGTTGGCCTGTAACCAAAAGAAACAACACTGAGTCACATTCTTCCACTTCCACCACTGGTACTGAGGATGGGCCTGTTCTGGTTGGTTTCACAGTTGGGGTTTTACCAGCAGCAATAATGTGGTAATAACATCTGTAGCATCTGGAAAACATTAGAGTTAAAGCTGAGCTTGTAACAGTCATGAGGAAAAGTCTTGTCCCGAGTTTTTGAGCTCAGAGAGCAGATAAGAATGTTTTTGGAGCAGTATGAAGTCGCAGAAAAATTTAGTGATGAGAACTTCCTGGTGAAACTGGCCTACCTGAGTGACATCTTTGGAAAGCTAAATGAACTAAATCTACAGCTTCAAGGGAAAGATAAACACCTCCCTCAGGTCACAGACAAGATCAGCTCTTTCACTCGAAAGCTTGCAATGTGGGGCAGGCGACTTTATGAAGGAAATACTGATTCATTCGAGAACCTGCATGAATTTGTTGACACTATTGACTATGATGCCACCTCAGTGATTCCATGTATTAAGCAGCATATTTCATCACTGATGGGATTCTTTAAAAAGTACTTCCCTGAAAACAGTTCCCAGTATAACTGGGTGAGAGATCCTTTCAATGTACCAGCTCCAACTGGTTTCAGCTCTGCAGAGGAGGACCAGTTCATTGACATGACGACTGACTCCACATTGAGACTGAGGTTCACATCACAGACACTGAGTGAATTCTGGCTGAGTGTAGAGAGGCAGTATCCACTCTTAGGGCAGAAGGCTGTGGGCATTCTTCTGCCTTTTGCAACATCTTATCTTTGTGAGACTGGCTTCTCTGCTGTTGCTGCACTGAAGACCAAGTACAGGTCCCAGCTAAATATTGAGCATGAGCTGAGAGTAGCAGTAACATGCTTCAAACCTCGCTTAGAAAAGCTGTGCACTGCAAAATGTGCTCATTGTAGCCATTAATCCTGACTTCCTCATTTTGATTTTGAAAAATCAGCACAAATTGTTTTATTCATTTCTGTTTTGTAGGTTAATATGTTTTATATATTGTGCTCCTGAGTTAATGTTGCTGATTAATTTGAATTTGTTATTATTTATTGATTTTATTTAATTTTATTTTTCAGTATCAAATGGTTAAATTAGTTGGTCAAAAATGTTTATAGTTTAAGGATTTAATCTTTTGAATTTCAGGCAAATTGATGCACTTTAAATCTTTTCTGTTACAGACTAAAAAACAATGTTAATAAAGCTATTCTTTGTTGTAAGTTGATCTATATTTCTTTTTTTTCTTTTTGTTTTCTTTAATGTTAATAAGGATACAATGTTATGTAGAGGTGTACTTATAACAATTTTATAGACAAATTATACTATTTATAGTCACGGCGGAGAATGGGGGTGCGCGAAATGTTTTCTTCTTCCGGGGGGTGTAAGAGAAAATAATTGAGAAGCACTGGGTTAACCTGATTATAACCCAGTGACACATGCAACTGATGTCAGGTCACAAGTCACCCCTTAATAATCACAAGCCAAAAAGTTTCAGCTCTGCTGCATTAGACTACTTAGACAAGTGATTTGAAATATTCTGGTAAACTATGGTCTTGTTTCTTGTAATCACAGGTGGCACTCTTCACCTCTCACCATAAAATAGAATGTCTTTATTGTCATTGTACAGATACAACAAAATTAAGAAAATACCAATGTTTAAGGTGCTAGAACAATAATAAATAATAAATAAATAAAAACAATACTAAATAAGTCATAAATAAAAACATCCCACACACAAACACTAACATTCTGCAGATATTGCACTATCCCTTGATATTGCACCGGGAATTAATTTGCCAAGAAAATGTTCAGATTTTGTTTAGTGTAGTTATTGCTCTGGCATTAAAAACTGTTCTTCAGTTAGTCCGTGCTTTTAATGATCTGAAACGCCTGCCTGAAGGCAGCAGTTCTAAGATCAGATGTCCTGGGTGAGATGGGTCCATGAGAATATTTTGAGCTTTCCTGAGACAGCAGGAACTGTACAGATCTTCCAGGGGAGGTAGAGGGCAGCCGATAATCTTTTGGGCTGTGGTGACGACCCTCTGGAACGCTTTCTTGTTTGCAGCTGTGCAGCTGGAGAACCACACACAGATGCAGTAAGTCAAAATGCTATGCAAAAAGTCTATGGAGCAACGATAAAAGGACACCAGCAGATTTTGTGTAAGGTGGTTGTTCCTGAGTACTCTCAGGAAATACAATCTCTGCTGTGCCTTCTTGATGATGGCAGTGGTGTTGATGCTCCAGGTCAGGTCATCCTCTATGTGAATGCCCAGAAAGCGGAAGTCTGAGACCCTCTCTGCACAGTCCCCGCCGATGACCAGAGGCTGGGTGTCCATTTTTTTCCTTCTGAAGTCTATGATCGGCTCCTTAGTCTTGGTAGTGTTTAGTGCCAGGTTGTTCTTTTTGCACCACATTGACAGCTGCACCACCTCGTCTCGATATGCAGACTCATCCACCCCAGAGAGGAGCCCCACCACAGTAGTATCATCTGCAAATTTTATTATACTGTTGCTGGAGTGAGTGGGGGTGCAGTCGTGTGTGTAGAGGGTGTAGAGCAGGGGACTTAGCAATCAGCCCTGAGGCGATCCAGTGCTGAGGTTGAGAGCTGACGAGATGTGGGGGCCTTCTCTTACTCTCTGGGAGCGGTTTGACAGGAAGTCAGGCTACTGATGTTTTTTTTTCTTCGGGATTGGGACTATTGTAGAGGCCTTCAGGCGGGGGGGACCACAGCCACAGACAGGGACTGGTTAAAGATCTTGGTGAAGACCCCCGCCAGTTGATACGCGCAGTCCCTCAGCACCTGTCCTTGGACACCGTCGGGTCCCGCGGCTTTCCTCTGGTTCACAGTCCTCAGCGTGCACCTCACCTCGTGCTCCTCTACTGTGAGGATGTGGCTGCCATGGGCTGGTGGATGTAGCAGGGCTGCCTCCAGTGACTCTACCTACCAAAGAAATGGTTTAGTGCGGCGTTGCCGTCAACAGCAGAGTGGTTGCTGGGTCTGTAGTTTGTGAGGTGCTGTACCCCCTGCCACACACCTGCCTGGAGTCGTTGCTCTGAAAGCAGTCCTCTATCCTCCTCCTGTAGTCAGCTTTGGGTCAGAATAGCACCATAACCTCACCACCACAGTCCTGAGAGATTCAACACCACACACTGATTACATTTTTTATTTATCAAAAAGCCATCTAAGGTAAATGTTAACTAAAACCATGTCCCACGAACTGGATAGTCAGTGTGCTATCAGCTTTCTGTGTATCACCACATAAGAAATCGTTTCACGTGTTCTATAAGACCTTTTTCTATGCAAACATAACACTAGCAGAATCCACCCATTCCCACGTTAAGCCTGTGTTTTCTCACATGAAGAGAAAAAAAAAGAACAATTAAAGAACTATCTATCATCCAGCTAATAAAAAACAGATTTAACTGACATAATGTATGGCCTAGATGACAGCCACAGCCCCAGTGTGTCACTAGCCCAGGCCAAGACTTGGCCATGATAAATGGAGGCCAGCACTCAGCCATCCACAGCTACAGTGTTCAACACCCTCACAGCTGAAATGTCTGAATGTTTCATGTTAAAACAGGAATAAGTAAGATATATTGTATGTTCTGGTGATCTTTGAGCTTTTTACAGATTTCAGGTTTTGGGCACATACTGTACCATCTGCTGTGTCACTTCCACTTGCACTACGCTCTCTATAATGCTTCAGAATGTATTATAGTATAGTATAGTATTATGTAGTAGTATGCATATTTAGCCTTTAACCTCAACCAGCTAGATGGTACTGGGTCAAAAGTTGACATGCATTTGTCATGTAATTTCATGATTATAAGTTTATCATAAGCTTAGTATTACAGTGTCAGATTACATTGTTCAGTCTTATCCAGCTCAGTTTGTTTGGCTGCACTGCAAACCGATACTCCAGTTATGCCTGTTCTGTTCAGGTCAAAAGATATCATACTTTTAGCATATTAGAAATATAATTTAAGTATACAGAATTTATTACAAGTATACTTTTACTTAAAAGAAATAAAACTTTAAAAAAAATACACTATAGCATTTTATTTGTATTTATTCATTATTTGGGTTATTGATGTGCAATAATGCAAGTGCACTGCAGGTGTGTATTGAAAGCTAACAAATCATGATTTTTACCAGTGTACTTAAACTACTCAACATCTCACTGGAGACTTGTCACATGCCAGCCTGCTTTAAAACCTCCACCATCATCCCGGTCCCCAAAAAGCCAAGGACCACAGGACTTAATGACTACAG
>JAVQJL010048751.1:0-28245 GCA_036024295.1 Nannoperca obscura
ACACACACACACACACACACACACACACACACACACACACACACACACACTAGATGCAGCAACAGTATAACAACATATTAACTGAGGGGAAAGCAATTTGGCTGTTGAAATGGGACTCCCAACAGTTCCACCCGCCTACTGACACACACATACGGAAGCAATTCATCATAGGAAGCAAGTTTCTTATGAGGAACCATAAACTCTTCCCATTAAGATTCCTGTCTCATGAAAATATAATTGCAGTAAATGAGCAGCCCAGGGTACTGCATAACTGGTAGGGGACTAAGTGTTTATGAAAAAAAACAAAAAACTATTTTCCAGTCACAAACGCTCAGACAATTTAAGACATGAGAGGGTGTAGCTTTTAAAAATGGGTAATTTATAGATACAAGTATCTATCACATGATGGCAATTCTTGGTGGGGCCCTTTGATGAAGCCTAACCTGGTGCAGACCTTGGTGCAGGTGATCCGCTGGGTTAATCTGGCCAACAGATGGGGCAGGCTGTGGGTAAGCAGGGGCTGTGTACTGCGATAGTGCTGGGACGGCACTGGGCTGGGCCAAGCCGGATGCTGTGACTATAACCTATATTAATAATTCACACACAGGATCTCCATGTTGCACGGAGCAGGAGCCCTAATCATCATTAGCAACGCTAGCCAGGAGCCACGTTAGCTTCCAGCACAATGCCAAGTGTAAAGATAAGAGATGGAAGCTAGATAGAACATATGGCATCCCTGTCTTCCTCTCTATTTTCCATTCGTCTAAGTGAAAACTAAAAATACCTCCTTCATATAATGTGAAAGGCTGTGTGAGTGGTCAGTGTGCAAACTTCAAAAAGTGGTCAAGTTTTACACAAATGGCCACTTAAAACCTGAGTCAAATGCTTTCAGTTAGCCTACATGGTACATTTGTCTCTTCAGCGTTCTCTTACTCCATACTAATCTATTATTTCCATGACAACCAGTCTTTGCAACTACATATTTCCACATGATTTAAAGTTAAATAGAAGCAAGAGAGCTGTGGCACTCAGTACCAAGCCCAACCCACTAAAGAAGTAAATCTTTAAAACCAATAACAAATAGTGTCGTTTAAAAAATAAAAACAAAAAAAGGCTCCGTAATTTCCTAAAACAGCAGGGCACTTTAGTTTTTAATAAATGTTTCACAAATAAGAGGAAATGGTGCATTTGTTTGGAACTCTTTTCAACTGCGATTAACACACATTTGGTGCTCTAGTGTGTATTTCCAGCAGCAGGACGATGTGTGTGGGCTTGAGTCAAAATAAACTACAGTGTGTGTGTTCATGGTAGTGAAGGAACATGTCTCCCAGTGCAACAGTGTGGCTCACTGATGTGTTTGTAATAGTTTTTGGACAACAATGGAGCTCTATGGCACAGAGGAAGAAGATACATCAGGCTTTGATACACACACAATACTTGTTAGTAGACCAGTTCATTGTTGGTTTTGGTTTTTCATGGTAAGTTGACGATATGAAAAATATAGAATATCGCCAGCCTTATACTTTAATCAAGAACTCTCGTTTCATGGGCAGACGACTTAACAGAAAACTGTTTCCTTGACAAAAACAAAAATGCATCCCAGACGTCTGCAAAATTGATGATGCAGACAAGAACTGACTCTTGTCTGCAAATGACTCTTAATAACTTAGTTAGCAAGACAATGCCAGTCCAAAACACTTTGCATAACAAGCGCCAGATACATCTGGGACTTCCAATGAGCCTGCATGAAGGCAAGGGAGGAGGAGAAGAGGAGAGGAAAAGGAGACGAAGAGGAGATGAGAGGAAAAATGTTGTGTTATGGTTGGGGGTTGGGAGTCCAGACCAGATAGAGCCCAGACAGCCTCTATCTCCCTCTGACCCCCTGTCTGAGTGTGTGTGTGTGCGCGAGCAAGCGAGTGTCCCCTCTCCCCAGCCAGACAATAGAGCAGGCCCTGTGCCTGATTGGGGTCAGCTGGTGGCTGGCGGGGGGAGAGGAGGAGGAGGAGGAAGAGGGGGAGAAGTGGGGGTGGTAGGTATCAGACACCGCTGTCTGACTTGTGTTTCTGAATGGGAAGGAGAGGGACCAAAAATCAGACAGCTGTCTGAATCACTACTGAAGAGCGAGGAGCAGTGAGGGAGGAGAGGACAAGGAGAAGGATTTGGGCAACCAGAGGCTTCTTTTTCTAACTCCCACACACATACTTTACTACTTGACTCCAGACTGGGAGGTTAAACTGGGTTAGAATGTAAAAAAATCATACAATACCCCACAGACATCACTTGCTCACTACAGAATGCTCAGTTACAGGAATCTGTATTCTATAAGGTTTGGCAGAGTGCAGTCTTCCCTACACATATATCCACTACCATCTGGATTACATCCATTACTCCCAACATATATGTAGTGAAGGAGAGCCACTTTTAATCCTACTGGTGCACGGGTATAATATGTGACAACAGAAAATTCCAGGATTGTTATTTTTCAACACAAAGGCTACTTCTTTTCTTTTCTTTTCTATCTTTATCTCTATCCTTCTCTCTTTCTCTGCCTCTGATGTAATCCATGTCATTTCCTGTGATAAGGTCAGCTCCAGAGCAAGGCCGAGCTGGCACGGGCTGTGGATTTACCCCCCTTTGACAGGGTAGTGCTGAGGTGACTAGGGGTTACACTGTAGTACAGTATAGTGAAGCTTAGACGGTAGTGGATGGGACGTGTTTGTATAGCTCGATTATACAAATAAGAAAACACCTACAGTGTTAAGTTTAGACAGGTAACACTGAGTTTAGATAACACTTCATGATGTGTAAACACACTGGTTAGGAAAAAGTTCAAAACTTGAAAGCCTTTTTTTTTCATTTTTCTTTTTTGCAGCTCTGACTCCAGTCAAACTTGTGGTGGTGGTGGTGCTAGGCAACACGCAATGGCATGTCAATCACTAAACATAACAGTTATATCCAGGCAATTAAAAAACAGCAACAAGAACTACTTATCGTCACAGGAGGAGATCGTTCGCTCATTCACATATGATCAGTGTCTTCTTGGAGAAGGTAACAGCAATTTCTGGGTGTATGAGAACATAATATCTAGGGGAATTTTAAAGTGATCTGCTGCTTTTAAAACATCTGAAGCCAAAATGAGCTCTCTCAAAACTGTACTGTTAAGGGAAAAACACTCAAAACAAGTCAACAAACTCAGCATAATTCTGACGTCTGACATAGAGGCAACTGTGTCCAGCACACAAAGGCCCTCTTTGCTACCTGGAACCATCATGTACCTATTACCCAGACTGAGTCTACTTATGGTTTAGCCATATTACTTTAAAAAACAGACAGTAAGACACATCAAACGTAAGACACTCGTGTAACTTTGTTAGACTCACAATGGATGTTTAAGAAAGGTTCAAAATTGATGTGGCAGAACGAGATATATAGTTTTTTTCATTCTTCTTCTTCTTCTTCACCATCCTGGAGCCAGAGCAGGCTACAGAGGTGTGATGAGCTCACTTCTTTCTCAACTCCAGATTCGTTTCATATTCAAAGTGACATCACTTGAGTGACACTACTAAATGGCATTCAGACTTCACACAACTTCCTCTGGAGCTACATAAGGCTTTATAGACCTCTTCCACATATGTAATAGTACTCCCATAGACCTAGCTATATAAACACACTCTAATGTGTGAAATTGGTGGAGTTTCCCTTTAAATGATGGCAGGTGCATTTGTATGATGCTTAAACAAAAAAAATTAAACCCCCACTAAAGTGATCTTGTAGTGTGCTCTAAACCACCCCCACACCCCAAACCACCCCTTTGGAAACTTTACCACTTAAGCTTCCTCAAAATCCAAGGAAAATCCTGCAAACCACTTTAAGAGACATGTCATTATTCCACTGTATGGGTGTTCCTGCACACATAAACAAACGGATTATCCAAAATCTGACAAACAGCGGCCGGCAGAGCATTTCTGCTTGATTTAAAAAAAAAATGTTTTGTTTCCTAGGATGCAAAACAGCATTTGTAATTTCAAAGCAATAATCGTTGCTCTGAGAGGAAAGAGACGAGACGTGCAGTGAGACTGGGTTCACAAAGGGTAATAAACATGCCAGCCATTTCATTTGAATGCTGGGAAAAACAAGTCTGCTAAGGCAAAAAAAAAGCCTACTGTCTGCCAACGTGTGTGAGTACAGTGCCTTGATGGACTGTAATATGTCCCGTCCATGTCCACAGACCTGGAGTCAGGAGACATGCAGCAGACAGCGAGCCGATTCATTCACCGGAACTCTTTTGCATCTCACAGTCAAACTGTGTGTAAATAGATGTTGACCGAGACAGCAGACTACTAACCACCCCCCACCTACACCACACACACACACACACACACACACACACACACACACACACACACACACACACACACACACACTTGACGGATGGCCTGTCTTACAACACACTAGGACTACAAATCTGCCCTGGTCCCAAGGGCATTTTGGGAACTAAGGGAGGAGGTCTGGGGTGTGTGTGTGTGGGGGGTTGGGGGTGCACAATCTAGACACAAAGGGAGTCCCAGCAGCCAGTGACGAAGTTGTGAATGCTGCTGCAGCTGAAGCACTGAGCAGTGAAGGTGCTGCCGGGACAAGTGGAAGGATACAAGGATTGACCTTTTCACTGCTTTGGACTTTGGAAGTCACTGCCGGAACTTGACCTGCTCAGCTGAAGTGAGCCGAGCTGCTCTGGGCTGCATTTTTCTCAGCGTTTGTAGCCTCAAGGGTTGTCAGATTGATTCCAAAAACACAGGGATGGTTGGGGGGACACTGAATGCTGGTCAAGCTAATTTAAGGCAAAAAAGCTGTCAAATAGACGAAAACATACCAAAAAAGCCTTGACAAATCCCAGCCCTGCTGCGCTAACATGACATAATATATAATTAAACATCCTGGACACTAGTGCAAGGCTCAGAAACACACAGACAAAGACACATTTAGCCCAAACAAACAAAAAAGGGAAGTCACACATATGTCCACACTGTACACTGCACTACAAAAAATATTCATACAAAAAAAACTGTGCCCTGTGGAGTTTTCTTGTAAACACACAGATGTTATGGATGTTTACATTCAGTGCTACTCACCATCTCACTGTGTGTCCTACAAGCCTAACAAACATGATGAACGCATACCAACAAAATACAACACGATGGTCACATACACACATGGGGACCCACCAAGTGTTCCCTCTTATTAAATCATTGAAAAATATTCTCACCTTTTTCATGACTCCACCAGAATTCATGACTAAATTTGATTCAAAATGTCTTGCAAATTGACTGATTAACAATCACTACATACAAATTGACAAGTATGTTGGGAAAGAAACCCCATCTCAACTGTCCATAACTTGTAATAAAGTAAGTACAGGTGACATTTTTGATATTTTTATTGATCTTTTTAAGAAAAGTGTGATCTAACCACTTCAACCTCATTGATCTACCAGTGGTTAAATCAGTACGCTGTTAAGCCAAACTTTGTTCAAACTCACAGAACTTTGGTTTCAATACTGGTGTAGATCACAAAGTATCTTTTTGTTTTGGGGTGAAATGTGTATAAAATTATGTACAAGACATCTATTCATTCTATTTGATGGATTGTAGCAGTCATGTGTTTAAATACTTCACAATAAAGTAAATCAATACAAAATTCATTGACAAAAAAAGATCAATTGTCAATTCACCATTTAAGTAAAATTTTAAGAACAGTAAAACTATTAAAAAAATTATAATTCACTGCTTTCTGATTGGTTGTTGTCTATAATAGTAAGCAGCTTATGTTTGGGGTTTGGACTGTTGGTGGGATATTTGAAAACATCACTGTTGGCCCTAGAAACTTGAGAAAGGCATATTTCACTATTTTATAATCTATAATTAACATAACAGCAACTCTATTTCACTCATTGCTGACTTCATATACAGAAAAATCTTAAAGCTTAAGGTAAAATATAAAGGGGACTGTTTGATTTTAAGGGATTAAAACTATAGATTTAATGGCTAGTTACGAGAAATCTTGCATCCTGAGTGTAGTAGTAGTCTGCTATATTGATCTAATTGAGAAAAACACTATTCTCTCCAAATGACTTTACAATGTAGATATTTTGGCAGCGTGTTCTCTACCAGAAGAATGTGTGCTGAAGTTACCTGGGCCCGCAGACGTAAAAACATGGCCTGTGGACCCCTCTGACTTACATTAAACAAGGGGCTCTTTCTTCACCCCTGCAAGTTGAGCACCACTGTTCACTGCTAGCTCAGGAGAGGTGGCAGACTAAATAAGGCTCCACTGAGAGACACTAACCAAGTGTAGAAATTCCCTGTGAAATTAATTATGAGAGCAATGATCGCAAAAGAAATCTGTCTGGGAGGGAAAGAAAAGATATCTTTTTTTCTTTTTTTTTTGCTGTTGTTTGGTTGTCTTTGCCACTCCCCTCCCCAAGGTCTCAGGATTTCTATTCAGACTAGGAGTTTGAAGTCTTTTTTTCTAGGACTCATTACTAAAATTCATTAATAATAAAACTAAATAAAAACCAAACTAATTCCAAATCAACAACACCTCCACAAACAAACCATACAAAAAAGACAGGCAAAAAACAAACCCCAAACAAACAACAAAGAGCTTAGTGAGAGATTGGATTGGCTGTCTGGCGGGAGACTGCAGGGTAAATATTGGCTGAGCCTGAGAGTGCTTGTCTGTGTGTGTCTCTGTGTGTGTGCATACATCTAGGTGTAAATGTGTGTGCATGTGCCTATGTGTACATCTTTGTGTATGTGTCTGAGAGGAGAGTCAACAAGTGTGTGTGTGTGTGTGTGTGTGTGTGTGTATGTGTTTGGCCTGAGGTAGTTGACAGATGACCCTGCTGCCACCTACACACTAACACCACTCATACACAGGATTACAGATCAGGCCGTTTACATCCGTCTGGCTGGCTGGCCCAGGCTGCAGGCTAACAGCCTATCAGCCACTCAAGTCTCTGACACATGGACCCAGGCCCATCCCGAGAGGCAAGTTCATGTATACTACTATACTGCTATGTGTGCATCTGAAAGTATCAGGAGGATGAAAAAGATATTCTAGGAATATTCTATACATGGGTTTTCTAATCCTTTCTCTGGGGAGACACATTTTAAAGCATCTTTTCTTCATAGCAATGGCTGGGTATGATTTGAAATGTGTTGATGCTACTCCTGATGTGACACCTGAGTTTTGGTGCCAATACGATACTTATTTCAGATACCTTCCTATGAGAAATGTAAATGTGTTGATACAGAACTTGTTTTCCCCTTCAAGTAATACAGTAAGTCTAAACACAAGCAACTGTATAAGAACTTTAACCCCAAACATAGACAGATCTTGGCAAAACTATCATTTGAATCAACTATCTGATCAAAGAATACTTCACAGAATTACAAATCCAACCACACTTTAAATGCCAGTTTTCTGTACTTGACAGTTTTGGGTTCTAAGTGTTATGAACATATTTCAGACTCACCAAAAATGTTCTGAGGTTCAATACAGCCCTATTATTTTTTTTCACTTGATTAATCTCACATGCAAAAAAAAGATGAAGAAGGGGCTTGCCGCACAGCAACAAAATGCTTCTTTTTTATTTCTTCCATTGTTTGTGTTTGACTAGTGCCAGGATGCACTTTCACTTTGTTCAATCTTCTTTAATCCATATTACAAAACAAACCACTGCCACTATCAAGATGACATCTTCTGATTGAAAAAAGAAAGTACGTGTGAAATGACCTCATGCAGTTGGCATGTAGTACTTGCCCTCTTGTTTGAGAAAGACAGGACTGATAAGAGTAAGAGTCAACGGTAAACTAAATGACTTGAGTGGAAAAATGTTTGCAGAGGACCTGCCTATGGTGTCACCCTGCACCCGCACTTTACTTCACACAGAAAGCTAACTTCCTATAAAATTTGATTTGTATGGGTATAGCTCTTATCACCAGGAAAAAGGTGATTGTGGGTATTTTCTGTGAGTGCTAACTGTACACACATGTACAGCAGGTCTTTATGAAGCTGTGCTGTTTGACCTCAGGACTTTACAATATCTCAGTACTTTATAATACCACACCTATAACAAGAGATAACTGCACTGCACAATGAATTCAAGCTCAACAACAGCTAGAGAATAACACTTGTTAAAAGGTCTCTGCCTTTCAAATTCTACATGCGAATCCTAGTGTGTAGGCAGAAGTTCGATTCCTGGCCATGACACACTGTCTGCGCTGTGATCCCTCTATGTTCGTAGTCCCTTTCAATTTTCTTCCTTGTCTGAATAAAGAGGAAACACACCAGTGAGACCGCCCGCTCCGCTTAAAAAAAAAAAGGGGGGGGGGGGGAGGCAGACTGTAGCTCTTTTCTTCAGCCAGAGAAATCATCAAAGCATGAGCTACATTATTCAGCCTTGCCGAGTCTGCATGACAACACAGCCTACAAACAAGAGCTCTTTTCTAACCAGTCGGCCACTACAGTAGGACACAGCTATTTCAAACCACTTGTGAATGGAGCTCCCTCCAACTAGTGAGACGCTCAGATGACAAGAAATGCATTTGAAATACCAAGCCAGCATTTATTTAGTACCAAACACAGATGCATGCGTAATCTTAAATACACTGCACAGTTTATATTGTAGCTGAATATGCTGCAAGTCTCAATCAACACAGTTATTTGACTTTTTCTTGCAGCTTCGCTTGTCTGCTCAGTTTAGAAGTCTGAGGCAGTTTTACTGGATTATCTAATTAGGATCTCTCTGCTGTATCAGTGTGTCTGTGGATGCACCAGTTCATGCCTGACTATGTGTGCTTTTCCTGGCGAGCAATACGATGATGCCACAGAAAACGAATGGTGGAACACCAGTCCGTCTGCCAGACAAACAATGTGCACACACATGCACACACTTCTTGGTTACAATGTGGCGTCAGCGCAACCAACGCTCTGCTGCCAAATCTGAATCTAATATCCTGAGTTCACCTCACGTTGCCCAGGCCTGGACTCGGCCCCAATGGAAATTACACATCACTGTAACTCTGTCCATCTGTCTGTAGCTTGTCTGTGTGTCTGCATGTCTGTCTGTCAATATGTCTGCCTGTCTAGCTTCGGATGTGCCTGTCCGCATCTCTGTTTATATCTGTCGGTACTTGTCTGGCCGCCTGGTTATGAATCTACCCGCCTGTCTGCTATGTGCCCGTCTCCTGTTTATTTGGCTTTGTCGGTCTGTCTGCAGATCTGTCAGACTGGATACATACACTGTCTGGCTGTCCTCTGCATTTCTACCTGTCTGTCTGCCTGCCCGCATGTGTCTGCTCTTCTACAGTGTGTGTCTGTCTCTGCTTCAGTCATAAAGAGGAACATCTGCAGTAGATCTAGCAGGCAGCAGCATTAGGGCAGAGCTGATAATGATAGTTTCTTTCTGGGCTGCTCAGAAGGCAGACAGACATAACATACCATTCCAGCGTTTCCTGTCTATGCTGACAGGCAAACTATTTAACCCTCTGTGGTGATCCCTCAGAACATATGCACAGCCCAGCAGGCCTATAGAGCTAAACCTCCAAGTGCTCATATAAAACCAACCTCTATGGCACAAAACATCTAAAAAGTGGGGGAACTTAAAATGAGAAGAAATAGCTGAAGAAAACTCACAAGAGAAGAGTTCTTGTTAAAAAGAACTAAAGTAAATATGTAATACATTTCTAAAGCTATACCATAAGACTGTACAAAGCTAATGCTATATGAATAAGACAGATTTTCCACTGTAAGCCAACTGTTGAGCACCAGTGTGCCCTTGTGATGATAATGATAATTGTAAGAGCTCAAACACAACATAGTGTGATATAACCACTATAAAGTCAATAGTGTGTCCTACAGACAGACTTTCAGTCAAATAAAGACAACAAACGAGAGAATTAATAACAGTAAGTAGTCTAAGGTCACCATAAAGTTTCTATTAGTAAGCGTGAAAATAATGCAAGTCCCTATAAAAGTATTACAGGAAGAGCCTCTAATAAAGAATATCTGTGCAGGAGGACACGGCCGAGTGTTAACAGCAGAATTGGTTGACCGTCTTGGATGAATACTTAGTCAGATTTGTTGTCCTTCTGGTGCTACACTGGACAGTGCACATAAAACGGATTAGCCACTAACGTCTCTTGGTAGGTTTTTAAGGTCAGAAGAAAAGCAACCAATGTTACTCACATATCTCCATTCCCTGTGGCTGGGACGCGGTGCAGTTGCAGGAGCAGGTGACATTGGAGTTGCCGGGGCCGCCAGGGGCCGTTAGGTTTTGCATGGGGCTGGGCAGACCGGGACACCGCTCCGGGGAGAGAGCCGCCGCCGCCGCCACCGTCGGGGCCCCACGACTGGAAAACAACAAAAAACTTCCAGGCAGCGGCAGCTGAGTCCGCCGCTACGAGTAACTCCCGACAGTTTCGCACTTTTTTTCCACGGTTTTTTTCACGCCATATTTATCTCGGAGCGGCTCGGACAGTGAATTAGTAAGAGATTTGGGGACGAGCCATTGCCCGTGGCTAACGCATTGTGTAGTTTTTTCCGTTCCTTCCTTCGCCGCTGAGAGCAGCTGTCCTTCCTCTACTAGAGCAGAGCAGACACAGCGAGCTTAAGCCCCACCCACAAACTGACAGACTGCCGCTCCGGCCAATCAGAGGGCTCCAGAGGAGGTACAGACAAGGGGAAAGAGAGGTGTTGCTTTCAGGAGCGGACGGAAATAATACAATTCTGACTTCAACCACCCAAAAACATAATAAAATGCCATATACTCACTGTAAAATACAAATTAGGAAAGTCTGGTTTTACTATGACACGAGTCAGGGCGTATATAAACTATCTGAGTAGCAAAAGATCTGACTCTACCACATTTTTTGCTGTTGCTGATATTAAAAAACAGGTTGTATGTTGCAAATTATAGATGTGTTTAAATGAGTAGAAAACAAATGTGTTTCTGCATGGGCCCCTGTTTCAGTTATGCTTGGTGTGGTGCTGTCTGGGGTCAGCAGTTAATATTCATGAAGGCTTGCATATATTAGCTACAGAATGCATTAATTGGCTATCGTGCTGCCTGACTATTCATTAAAATCATAATTTATACAGTTGAGAGTGCTGCACCTGTTTGGCAGACTACTATCTTTATAGTGAAGTCTGAAGTATTTGCTTTAAGCACAAACATACTAAAATGAATACTTAAAAAACACCATAGTTTATGTATATACACCTGATTTATTATTTTTACTGCTGCCCTGCAGAATAAAATACAGTACCTGATTTCTAAAGTTAAACAGTTCACTAAAATAAAAGTGGTGTTACTGCAAGGTCCACGTTATTATTTATCACCAAAAGCCTCTAAATGTGCGTTGACATACATATTCACGGCTTGGATACAGAGTTGTACAAGGAGGACTTGAAGGCAGCAACGGAGAAGGGATGGGACAGTGGTTATATGTTTATGTGTGTGTGTGTGTGTGTGTGTGTGTGTGTGTGTGGTCGGGGGGTAAACTGACCTGACTAAGAAGCTAGCAGACGGCCGGGTCGTGGTTGACAATGGCTGTGGGAGAGTAGAGCAGGGGAGAGGGTGGGGGTGTGTGCAGGGCCGGGACTGGTCGGGCTGGTGTGTTATTTGGGAGGGTGGGGAGAGCGCTTCGAGTTTCACTCCCTTGTTACGGCGGGCCGCAGCCAATGGAGACGGCTCTTTGAAGGGGCTAACCTTGAGGTGACCCCCGTGCCAGTCTTGTGGTTCGTGTGGTGTGCAGCAGAGAAGCATTTCCCTTACCTCCCCATCCAGCCCAACACATCCCCTCTGAATCTCACCAACAGTGCAACCCTCCCACTCAACACACACACACTCAAGCGCGGGACCGTCTGCAGTCTATAAATAAACTAGGCTGTTCCAATCTGAAAGACGTTCTGAATGCCACTCTAGACCAGCATGTTTCCAAACTGTGGTCTAGGGACCATAAGAGGTCATTGAAGAGCTTTCAGGTGGCACTCCAACAAAGCAGATATAGTTAGATTTTTACTTCATCTGTGCACAGCACAAAGAGAGGATATTACAGGAATGACTCTTCTGATCAGAGGCCTGCTCTCTTTCAGCTCACTTCTGCAGCAAATCATAAAAGTAACTTTTTTTCTCAATCCATGGGAGAAAATCTCATCATATATAGGCTTTGACTGAAACCTGCAAAAAAACCAAAGACAATAAAATGGACCTCTGTGAAGAAAAAATACGTAAATGTGAAAAGCAAAGACCTCCAACAGATCTTGTGCATTAAGTGCCGCATCACTAGCCAAGTTCTATATCCAATCATGCAAAATATTTTCCTTGACGGCTTCCAGTGAATTCCACACTCCTTCATGAGTGAACTGACACTTTTGGAAGAGGAGAAAAAATAGACACGTGACCCTGATGCAATTTACAAACGCCTGGCAGCTGTCATAATTTTATTGAAGCAACAAATTGAGGCACTGCTGTCCTGTCAGCTAAAGCAGCAACACCAATCGAGACACTGAGGAGAGTTCTTTTCCGCCTTGATGTGAGGTCATTCTGATGTCGTTACACACACACATAAAAACACACTCCAGACATGCACACACACCCCAGACAAGCTCTCAAATACAGACACACTCAGACACACATCGATTCTCACTCTTGCAACCCACCTCCATCTACTCACCAACACCCCACCACCAAACAACACTCACACACACTCAGACGCACGCACACGCAAAGTCTGTCTGGAGCGTCAATTTAGTCCCCCGGGGAGCACGCCGGGTGACACCACTAACAGGCCAGACCAGACTAGACAGCCAGCAGACAGATAAATACTAGGCACGGCTGAATACCAAATGCACTCTAGTCTACCAGCTCCCCTACCATCCCCCCTGACTGCAGGCTGCACACACACACACTGCACACATAGCCTCTCTGTGTCTCTCTCTCGGGAAACGTCTGTCTCATCATGTATTTGAGGAATACTAACTTTAGGTTGATAGGTTTATCACGCTCGGCACGTGTGCATGTGTCTATTTTAGTAGCTCTGCATGGGGCTTTCCTGCTTACACGGGGGTTTCATGCTCATTCAGGAGTTCACTGTGTGTTACAGTTGCTGTTGTTTTGTGACCGTTTGAATCGAAGCATGACATGTTCGTTTTATACCTAAAATATATAAAATATATATTTATATATTTTAATATTAAATGCAGCCAGAAAAGGAAACACCACCACCATGTGTCTGCACACAACCAACACTACTGATGACATTACCACTCTAGCTTTATTTGTGTGTGCATGTGTGCGTTCAGATGTGTAGTATATTTGAAGATAAAGTTTACGAGGATGTTTCCTGCATGTATTTTCACGATATGCAGCAGACAGATGACTGACAAGATTTTTAAAAAACAGTTTAACTCAAGTATTCTCTTATCAGCCACAGATGCTGGAAACGTTAGTTGACATGTTTGTGATGAGACCATGAACACATCAGGGATGGGATGAGGCTGATACTAAGGGAAAAAGCAGCACAGTAAAGGCCTCAGTGGATGATAGGTCCATTCCTCTCGTTCTAAAAACATGATAGCCAGAGCAACTTCTCCATCTGAGCTTGCAAGGTGCTGAAAGAGATGCTACTTCATAGCGCCATCTTGTGGTTTAGCTAGGAGAAGCTCTGTTTTATGCATCATCCCAAACATGGACTGGAAAAATTGTGCCACTTCTCTGGTGTCTGCTTCAGTTCTCCCCTTGTCTCTTCTCAGCCGCTGCATTACTTCTGAAACCAAAGCTCTCTCCTGGGCACGGGTTTATGCTTTGAATCAATTACGCCTTGTCTTCATCAGAAACCACAAGGGAACATGGAGGGACACAAGGAAAATGAAAGAGTCCCATCCTACAGCTTATTTTATAGAGCTGTGCTCTGTTCTTGCACAGACACTGCCAGGCTGAGAGAGTATTCACACTGAGCACACATTCAATGTGAATCATAATGTGCAGTTTGAAAAGGAAAGCACAAACCAAAATGCAAAATATAGCAGTTTTCATGTGTGAAATTTACACAAAAAATATGTGGCCACCTATGTCCTAATACTTTTTTTTGTCTGGGACTGCTTCATAGTTCGGGCTTAGCCCCTTAAATCCAATACAGGGAATCTTAATGCATGCAATCATATTTTAGACAATACCGCGACTCCAACTTTGTAGCAAAAGTTTGCGGAAAGACCCTTTCCTATTTTAAAGGGGCACTCCACTGATTTTATACATAATGTTCAGATTACTCGAGGAGTCCTAGTTAGCCTGTGAGAACAGTAAAATGTCTCCTGTGGTTATTAAAGGAGCTTTCCAAACTTTCAAAAATGAACCCTGATGATGTCATCATCAAAGGAGAGTCGCAGTCCCAGATGCACTTTGTTTTGGTGTGAAAACAAAAGCAGACTAACCACAGTATTTTGTGATAGTAGTCAACTGTCAACCGTCAAGGATGTGATCTGTATAAGCAATCTATGCAATTGTGCAAGGTCATTTAGTAACAATGGTAACAAGTATGGGCCTTAGCACATAGTGCAGGGCTTGTCACTGATCAATAAAAAAGTGAAAAGGGTTAGGGTTAGGGTTTTTTTTCATCCTGTTTCTACCTATCTATCATTATTTCTTGGTGAAGTCTTTCTGACAGTAGAAACATTAGAAACATTAAAGTGCAGCATGGCTTGCTGTCTGTCATGGGGATTTGATTTTCCCTTGACTTTATCAAATCTGTCCAGTGAATGACTTAGCTGTCAGTCTTTATAACTCCATGTTTACACCTCTTGGTTCACTTGTAATAAGTCAGTGTGTGAATGTGAACCAGACCAGAAGAAAAAGGTAACAATAAATCGTTTTTACTCTTCTTTTAAGCACCCAGATAAGTGTTTTTTCCAGTTTGATGTGGAAGACCTCACCTGGCCTGCACAAAGCCCTGACCTCAACCCCATCCAAAACATTTGGGATGAACTGGAACAACAACTGCAAGCTGGGCCTTGTCACCCCACGTCAGTGCTACCCCTCACTAATGCCCTTGTAGCTGAATGGGAGCTAATTAGAAAAGAGCTTAGTTAAGGCACATCACATGTAGGTGCAAGGCTATTGGAAATCAGCACAAATGAAAAGTGTATCGCCTGAATACCACAAAACCAAACCAAACCACAAAATGATTTATAGCAGGCAAATGTAATCCACTCCTCATGCTGTCTGTCTGTTTCCCACACTCTGCTTGGTAAATATGGCTAATGGCAAACTACCAATGTTCCTGGCAGCGATTGAGATATTTTATGTGATCAATAATGGGACGAAATCCATGCAGCTCATGCTTGGGTATTCATATACATGTACTTTTGGCCTGATAGTTTACCGAGGTTTAAGACAAAGGGAGATAAGATTACAGATTGACAGCTTACAAATGTTTCATGAACACCAAGCACAAGAAATAACCTGCAACACTGTAAATCTACATAATGCACATAAAGCCAGTGTGCAAACACTAAGCAGTTTCTATCCTGCATCACTAATGCCTGTTTATCCAAAAAAATTCCTCCTGTGGGTGCAGCCTCTATCATGGGACTTGTGTGATGAAAGTACTTGCGCATGACGATGATCCATTTTGACTCTGGCATAACATTTTCAGTCAGACTAATAACTTGAAACACCCCGTGACTTCTGCGTGGAGTCAGTATTACTGAATGCCATTCCAAATGTCAGAACAAAAGATGGATATGACTCAGCCTTAATACCAAGGCTGAATGGGATTCATGAATTAACCGCAATGCATCTCACCAGCTGACAAAGCTGGAGAGCGAGAGAGAGGGGGAAGAGGAAAAGAGAGCAAGTGTAAGAGAGTGTTTGCTTAGGCATCGATAACTCGGCGTCTTCAGCAGAGCGCTAAGTAACAGAAAGGCCACTCCAGACAGTCAGATTGCAGAGTAGAGAGTTGCATTCAATAAAAGCGTCTGGCATGCCACATCATATTTGCTGTTTCCTGCCCTTGTCTGGCTGCAGTGCCGTGTCATATCCTGTCCGCACAGGTGCACCAGCTGTCTGGTTTCCCACCCCTGTCATTTCTATACAGACACACACACACATCTCGCTTCAACCCCTGTCATTTCAAAAACCACCCCTCCCTACCTCTCTTACTGCCGCAGGCACCACTGCAATGACACCACAGCACTCACTGAAAAGTTGTGTGTGTGTGTGTGTGTGTGTGTCGGAGACAGACAGAGTGAAAAAGAGAAAAGAGGATGACAGACAGACAGACAGACAGTGTGTGTGTGTGTCTAAGTTTGGGTTTGAATGAGAGAAAGACAGATTGAATACGACAGATCAAGAAAGAGATAGACAGAGCCTGAGGAGGAGGATACTTGACTGAGTGAATGAATAAATGAAGACAAGAGGAGAAGACGAAGAGGAGAAGAAGTTACAAGGAGAGAAGAAGAAAAGAAGTGAAGAAAAAATGGAGTGAAAGCAAAAGTCAGTGAGTTGGGGAGAGAAGGGGCCCAGAGACACAGACAGAGAGAAAGAGTAGATAATCAGCAGGTATTGAGCTCTATTCACCCCTGCGGTAGGGCCCTGCTGAGCATTGTAATGGGCTGTCTGCCCAGCTGGGCCGATGAGCTCATGTCTGGCTTTAATGCCAATCTCCTGAACTGGCACATGGCAAGGCAGGGCGAGTGTAGACGCAACAACACTGCAACGCTCTACCACCGCCAGGGGAAGGACAAGGCACAGCTGAGAGAGGAAGAGAAAGACAAGGAGAAGAGAAAGCAAAGTGACGGAGAGCGAAGGTGTGTTTGTGTGTGTGTGTGTGTGTGTATGTCCTGTTAGCCACTTCCATTTCAACACTGATAAGAGCTCCGGACCAGACGGCAATAATCACACAGCCAGTGAGACAGACAGCTGCTATAAATGGGTGTGTGTGTTTGTGTAAAACTGATGGAAGGAGAGATAGCATGAAGGAGAGAGCAAGAGTGTGTGTGTGCTGTTTTATGTAGTCATAAACAGCAATGATTACAGAGTGTGGATGGTGCAGGTTACAACCTCCTGCTGTTAAGAGTCCATTCATATAGTTACACATCCACACACACACACAGACACACACACACACACACACACACACACTGAAACACACCTATTGCTCAAACATGAAATCAAATTATGTATACATATATGAGAATGCATAAGCATACATATATGCCTAACTATGCAAGCGTACACTCTTTCCATCTCCAAACACCTAACAGCCTTAAAATGCATGGGGGGAAAACATATGTTTGAATCATATGCTGTCACATGTTGATATGTAAATGTACACAAAGTCCACTTGCTCAAAAAGTACAAATTATGTATTGAACCACAGCGTTTCAATGGTTTTACTTTTTCACTTTATTTTTTCTTTATAACGTACATAGACATTATTGTTATTATTACAATACAAGTGTTTGCTTTTACTCAATGTGATGGCTGTTTTCACTGCAGGCATTTTACAGCAGCCATTACACATAGTTGTCATATCCCCAGGTTTGCTGTTCAGACAGTGATCTCTACACATTGTGTAAACCATAGCCTCGCAACACAACTGTGTTGAATTCAATCTGCATCTAAAACAAAGTAAAATGCGGAGGAAGGAAAAGGAACGCTGTATACCGCCTTTAGTACTGTTTAAACGTCAGTGTCAGCAAGTAGAGACTCATCGAATACATTAATTGTAATCCAGTTATAATTAGCAAATGTTAGCATGCTAACACGCTAATCTAAGATGACAGACATGGTAAACATTATATCTTCTAAATATCAGCATGTCAGTATTGTCATTGTGATCCTGTTATCAAGCAGACGTAAGCCTTTAGCTCAAAGCACAACAAGAAACTGTATCACACTGTGTTTAGAGTAACTCTTTATTCGAAAATGTAGCTAAATATGTTGTATGTACAGTATGTTCTGTGATGTGTGAAACATTTGTTAAATGACTTGATGGCTGAGACTTATTCTGTTTTGTGCCACTAGAAGCCATTTTTTAAAGGAAAATTCTGTTTTGTTACAACTTGGGTCTTACTTTCATAGTTATGTTAATTTCAGCAGCGATAACATTGTTCTCAACAAAGCAGCTGCTGAGATCTGGAACAGGGTGACATCGCTACATAAATGGGTGAGAAACAGGAGCATTCAGACGGTCAGACATGTTGATCCTGATTATCTAAATCACTTTATTTGGCAGTAAAACAAAAAAGCTGCACCTGAAATGTCCTTAATAATCAGCAATCTGTAAACGATGTCAGTGTGTTTACAAAATAGTTATTATCTGGTATCATTGGCAATCTTGAGGCCCTGATGAAAGACATTTTTTACCACTTCACCATCTTTAAACATGTCAGAATAAATAACTGCTTCAAAGACAGGGAGTGATCAAAAGTAAAGGAAAGGAACTGAAAATACATTGTGACCCAACAACCATGTCACCTGATTGTCACACTGCTTGCACAACCAATAGTCACATTAATATATTGTTGTGTATCTATATATTTATCATCAGTCACATGTTTATCAGTCTTCCCCTTCACCCTGTGCCTCTGCCCCTCCCATACCCTCTCTTACCGATTACCTACACACACACAGTCTACACTTATGATGTCCAGTTTCACTATTACTTTTGTTTTTTCACTTTTCTCTTAAGTCTTTCTCACTTAAACATACTTACTTTAGAGTTTGTTTTCCAGCAAATAAATACGATGAGACCCAAAAACGTAATAATTAGCTGTGTTCTGCCATTAGATTTCATGCCATTAAATTTGTTGTAACAATGCCTGATCCAAAGTTATTTGGATGTTTTATAAAAGACTCATTTAACTTTGATTGAAAGGACTAATTAGGGTCGTTGGTCCCATTTCTGTTTTGTTTTTTTCCCTTTTGTTTTTGTTAGGTGGAATAGATGGGAGACAAATTCTTCTGTTACTATTAAATGAATTGTACTTAAGTGAATTATCACATTTAAGCTCTTCCCTGGTAATTGTTTATAATTTCCATGTCAAGAATAATCAAGAACAACAACTTAAGCAGCCATCTCAGCTGAGGTATTATGATTTTTACATATCATTTCTTACATACATCTGATAATGTCAAAACATAAGCTACCGACTGTGAGGGCAGCAGATTTGGAACAGATGGACGCTCATATGAACAAGTTGCAGCGATCCAAACACTCCAAGCACTCCTCTCTGCCTGCCTGGCCACACCACACAAAATGCTATAGCTCCCATATTGAGGAATATAATGAAAACATTACATTAGGTGTGAGATGCTGCACTCAAAGCAAGGGCTGACAGATGGATGGTAGTAGGAACATGTTGCAGCACCCCAGACCTGCTACCACCCTGGCAGAACTTAGCAACACGCAGGTTAGCACGACCAGCGAGCTAATGCTGCCTACACTAACACAGCTGCTTCCAGTGGACCCCTGCCTGCACTGGTTGGATTTTACTTACTAGTATGTTGTCATACCACGTAGCTTTGTTAGCTCCCAGATTGACTCACTACCAACATACAGCTCGTAAACAGCACAGCCCGTGACAGCTTGTACCAGCCCAGCCAGCGTTCCCTACAGTCTGCCTTGCTGCAATCCTATAGCTCTGTAGCAGGACCAGGGAGTTAACAGCTTGTACCAGGCCAGCGAGTGTCCCCGCTCACAGCTTGCATTGCTAGCAGAGGCCCCCCAGCTTCCTTTTACAGTAGTAGTAAGCAGTACTACAGGGAGTCAACAGATCACCCCACAACAGCTTGTAACCGCAGCGTTCACTGCTGAGGTGCTAAAACCAAAGGCAAGGCTACACAGCAACATTAACACTGCATCCAGTCAGCAGTGGTATCTCATTTGTGGTGGATAAAATGTCTGACAGGGTGGAAAAATAGAAGCAAAAATGCTGATTATTTGATCCATATCTCCATATGTGCGGGATACTGTCAGATGCTGCCACGTCGGGCCATAACCTGAAGACTCTGTAATGTCTGATTCACTGCAGAAATATGCAGATATCCTAAATATTTTATGAATTCCCCATATGTCAGATTAATTTCATAAAGCCTTCATTTGTGATAGGGCACGGAAGAGCAATAAGCAACATATTTATATAATATAAAAATATTTGTATCTACTATTACTATTATACTATTATTTACTGGTGATGTCTTGAGGCATGTTATAACAGGTTGACGTCATTAACGTCTTGTCTAGATATGTCACTGTCCAGTCCCTTTCCCAGCATCAATGTGCATCAACTCTAAACAAAAGCAGCAATTGCACCTCATTTGCTCCAGACTGCCACATCCGAGGTGCAGTACCCTGACCACTTCTTCTGCTGTATGTGTGTGCTACAGATATTAATTGGCGCATATAAAATGAGGCTAACCAGAAAACTTTGCAGAGTTGTAGAATCTTGCCTCAAACTTTTAGAATTTATGTTTATATACAGCTCATTTGCAATAGCAAATGTGTTTTAAAGGAAGCATACAGCTAGTGACAATATGAAGAAATTACAAATGTATTTCATTAGTTTTTTGACAAAATATCTGATCTTACAATAGTTTACAACATCCGTTTGGATGCATTATTGATGTTTTGTATGTTTATGCTTGGGCAAGGTTAGGGAAGGATGGTGGTCTTGATTTAATACAATATTAAACCAAACTGCCCCAGGATTTGGAGCCTAGAGTCAAAGTCCTGTGCTTTGCACACCTCCGTACACCCCAACAACCTATCTGTGAATCTGGTGCGGTGCATGAATTTAGTGGTTCATTTAATCAAACAAACATTGTCTTTGAACATAAGCCAGGTTTGTAACATATAAAAGTACATAACTAAACGTAATTTCGTAATGCCTTATGAAATTTGATCCTCTTGTTGATGATTGGCTCATTGGTCTGTGGGAACGTCGACCCAATCATTTAATTTTGTGCCTCCCTCCAAAACACACAGATCATCTGATTACCAACATATTTATAAAGACCAGAAGAACATAAAAGCAAGTAGAAAACAGCATGTGTGGAGACATACAGCCACTGTAAGGTTAACTACAATCATAGCCGGCTTTCACGGCTTATTCTTCTACAGCAGTCTTCTCGTGTATTTGCTGCAGACTGCTCCATAGCAGCCACTACAGTGTCTGACAGCAATGGCAACTCATATGTGTGTACATATGTGTACACACACATATGTACACACATGTACATTGTGCGCGGGTCACCACCTGTAACATGCTGGAGCCTGTAGAGTCCTTCTCTGGCTAAGCCATTGGACTTCCTGTTGACTCCCTGCACACATGAATGGTATGAAAATGATTTACTGATACAATAAGTCAACTGAAGACTTTGGACCCAATGGGTCAAATTCTGATAATACATGAAGTGTGACACTTTTGAAATTATTATTTGGGGGAAAGTCAAATGACCTGCAATTCCAACTGTAGCCACTACACCAGCATTGCATCACAGCCAGGAAGCTGTTCTGGGATTGCACCTACAACTCCTGGATGTGTTATAAAATTAGTCTTTGTGGATGGTACTTCTCACCAGCACCAGTAGGAATGCACCCACACCAAAACAGACCTTTGTATTTATTTTATTGCAGTACTGCTTTCAGTCAGAATTCCTGCTTAAAGATCAAAATCATCCAGAGTGTAGTCAGTACCACAATGTATTTTGTGTCCTGAAGTATTTCAGTGGTTAAATCATGCCTGACTGCCGTATTTTAACAATATATAAAAAACATGTAAAATGTATCTGATCTCTGAGCAAGAAGAAAAGAGACACAATTCAGGTGGTCAGTAACACAGAGCTGGAGATATTTGTCTGGAAAATGATTTGAGCACTGATTTAGACAAAGTTCGCTGATTTTGTGTGTACATGAGTGTGTTTGTTGTCTGCCCAGTGACACCCAGTGAGAGGCTGCTTTCTCAGAGAGTGATTGGTTTGCTGGCGAGACAGTCTGTCTGTGCAGGTGGGAGAGCTGCCCATGTCATCATTTCATTTTCTGTCTGCTTTCACTACCATCCAATTCCTGCCATTCACTATTCTCCAAGCAGCTAATCAAGCTCTCCTCTCTGTCACCTCCACGTTTCATGTTTGACTTCAGATCCATGCCTCTTTTTTTGTTTTTTTTCCTGCTTTTAACAGAGCAGAGGTTTTAGAAATATGTTAAATGAAACTCCAAATTCATTACCATTATACGACCAGTATTCAGAAATAATGCTGTAAGATCCACTCATTATCGCACTGAACTCAACTACTAAAAGTTCTATATAACTATAAATAGGCATTCATGCAAGAAGTAAGGGCAATTGGTAATTTGTAAAATACACAAAGTCACTCAGGACACATGGTGAATATTTTAGCATAATGTACTCTTAATCTGATTGTGTATTAATCTGGACATGTGGCTGGTGAAAAATCACAAATCCTCTTTTAATTAAGCAATAACAAGAGAGGGTGTTAAACTGAGAGATACTGTCACTGCTGTGATGACCTCTGGCACCCAGCCGTCCAGTGCTGACAGTTCATACTGACATAGTGTAGACAGTTTTCTGAAAACATTCAAGTTCCAACAATTCCACCTCTGACAGCAACTGTGTGTCCACCTAATGTCTAAGTATAGCAGTTTTTAAAGAGCTAATCCTCTTCTGCTGCCTTTGGTTCCGCCTCTTCTGTTCCGTTATCAGAATTAACACGTTTTCATTTTACAATGGCTTTTTAAAACAAAAATGATCTCTGTACACACAAGTGTTTTACCACCGCTTCAGAAATAATCTCCGTTTATTCAACATTATATCATATGACCGCTCACATGCACATGCCGGTATAAACAGGAAGCAGATCGTCTACTCTGATGCTGGTTGTTAAGTTGCAGAAAATACTTCAATCGAAGAACAGCAATGGCAAAAAAAAGAGCAGAGATTTCTCTGCTTGGACCGACGATAAAGGTGGAACTGCTACTGAAAGAAATTGTTAGAGTTACTTATCCATTTTAATTTAACACTGGTAGTCTAGGCTGAGGTCCTTCGTTTTTTTCATAAAGGGTCACATAATAGGGATGTCGAATCACGGAAGGGCGTGGATGATAAGACCCAATCAGGAAGCAAACGTTGGTGTCTGCATCATTGGTTTAGAACATCTCTGTGTTTTACCTGTCCTCAATATAACGCAATCCAAAGTTTTCAGACTAAAACAGGTCAGCAGAATTTTAAAAGGTCTCCGTTTCAGGGGGAATTAAACACTGGAGTAGTGTGGATGTAGCTATAGTATCCAGCCATGAGCTCTTGCAAGGACCTTGCAACTGTTTATCCATGTTGTCTGCAGCCAGTAACTTGAAACATTTGGGTTTGTTGTAGAAATCTTAAACATGTGGCAAGTGTGAGTGAGAGGTGGCACAAAGGCAAATTTCAGTCAGAGATATTTGGTGGAAAAGGCTCTGCTTTTTGAGGGATCTCTAAATTAATCTAAGCAGCGACAAGGATTACATTGAGAGAGCTAATCCTCCCTCACTAAACACACACATGAACATTAAATAGTACATCTTACTTTAGGCCTTACTTTTAGATTAGATTAGATTAGATTTGATGCTCCTTTTTAACCAAATAATTCAGGTACTAAAGAGTCACAGGTACAAAACTACCTGTTTTACTAGACCTGGAACTAAATGAATGTAATGGATGGATGTAAAGGACATGTGCAGAAGTGGAAAGGAAGAAGTGTCTCCAAAGAAGTGACAATCTGCTGAGTGTTTGATTATTTATTTCTTATTTAATATGTATCTGCATAGAAGCTGTTGGCAAATGAAGGTTTGTTTCTCTCATTCATATGTTCTCTTAATTGCCACCCACATTATTTCTTCATTATTTCGTATTATATAGCTCTTCCTTTATCACATTTTTTAGTCGGGACCCTGACCAATGGGTGATGTTCAGCAATGCAAACTCCCTTCCAATAGTTCCTGGGCTATAAGAAGATTGTACCCCCAAAGCAGAAACTTTTTTGAGAGCAGGTACTATGGGAGAGGAACTAAATTTAGACCCTAGATCTTCTAAAAAGGTTCCTGGTTTCCTAGAAAAGGTCCTGCTGTACAAACTATCTTTAAAAATCTCTTAAGGTTTCCTCTCTCTCGCAGTTGTTGTCCACGTTGTTTTGCTGGGCAGACTTAACCATTAGTGTGAAAACCTTGGTATGTCAAACATGAAAAACAGTGTCAGTAATCAATCATGACAGCATTGTTTTTGAGACTTCCAAACATTTTTATCTCAGATCCTCCTCCTCCTTCTCCTCCTCCTCCTCACTCTCCATCATCATCTTCATCTCTCATTTATCTCCCACTCTCTCTTTCTCTCCCTCAGCAGGAAAGCTCTCCCCAGTCACAGAAGTCCCAGAACAGCCCCTTGTCCCTCCACAGCACAGGGAAAACAACCATCCAGGCACACACACACTCATTAACAAACAAACTCATGCTGTTAAAGTGAAAAGCATACAGGCTTACACACATACACACTCGCACACACACAGAGGCTCCAAACATGAGCATTGAGTGGCCACATTAATTACATGAGCAGTGGGGGTTTCCCTCCCTGCCATGTCCACTGTGGGCCCTGAGATATTTAATAAACCTGTCACCGCCAGCACTCCCTGCCTTAACCTAGAGCTAATGAGACACACAACCGCAACACACATTCACACACACAAGTCGGAGTGGAAGTCGGGTCATAGGGCCTTGCCACAGCTGAACTGGAAGCTGGTGTGAATCCCCAATATTGGACAATCTCTGTCCATCTTAACAGTCCAAATCATTAAACCAGGTGTCTGCAGTTTCACCCAGTTAAATGGAAGATGATTTAAGACCCTATATGAAATAGCAATTTCAAAGCTCAAAAATAGTGCTGACCTCTTTGTCCAGTACTCTGCTCTTACATGATTCTGTCATCACATAAAAGTTCTAAGGACGTGTTTTGCTCATTAGTCTGTTACATTCATGACAAGTCACTCTAGATAAAGTCATTAGCTAAAATGCAAAATGCAAAATGAATCTGCTTGAGATACAGACAACAAAGTCGTGTTTCACATTTGGGGCAAAATCTTCATAATTTCTGACTACTTATGATTACTTTACATGTCACAGTTGCCTCAGGCATTACCATTTCTTTAGCATTTACGCTAGCCAATTCTTGTTAATGTTTATGTCTTATCTGGTACTAAGGCTGAACCTCAAGCCAAAAAATCATCTTAAAAAGGTAAGAATATAACAAGGACTAATAAATGATGAAACTGGGGTATAGTAAGACCGAAACATGGGTTTAGAACTACGCTACATCAGCTCTTTATCTATTTCTAGAAAAAGCAGAAACAGCAAAAACATAGTGCACATGTACACTATATGGTGTCCTAGCAGAAAGCTGTTCTGTGGCTGGGCTAACCTACAGTTTGCCGCTTAATGCCAAAACAACAAAAGAAGGCGGGACGAAAGTCAGAGGAATGTCCCTGAGAGGACCCCAGTATGTTTTGAAATATTTCATATGATGTTTCCCATCATGTTTAAGGGGAAAAGTGTTAACATGTGTTCTGAATGGCCACATAGAAAGGTTGGGAGAAAAGCATCCGGTCATAGCCTCCTCCAAGTTGCATCACACTGGCTACTGAGCTCTTCAAGAACTCTGTGTCTTTTGCTAGTCTTTATACTCTTCTATACAAATGAAGATGCACATTTAGTTTTCTCCCCTCAAAGGGATTCATAGTGTTGCACTCAGTTGTACACACAAAACGTGATGGATGTAGTTGTGCGAAGAATGAAAAAGCTTCACTGAGAGTTGAAACACCACCTAACTTTTCCCCTTTGCACACCTGTCCAATAAAACAGTGAAGTGATCAGTTATTTGAGTGATTATAGCATCACCTTGTTGGATGACATTACACTGCGTTACAGCAAAACTTGAGCCATGTTCAACTTTTTTGCCGCCGCCAGACTGGCCTGAACACAGCCTTAGCATGTCTAATAACCTGAGGAGGTCTGAGTGGATTCACCACTATTTCGAATCATGAAGAAATCGTGCTTCATAAACATCACAGGAAAGAATCTTTTGTTTGTTTGACACTTCTGTGAAGTTTGGGAAAAATGACATATTAGGCTACTATTCTTCAACATGGGTTGCTGTTTTTGGTGGCTCATCATTCTGCTGCACTTGTTGCCGTTCTCTCCCATCTCACTGATTGAGGTCTTTTTGGGTCAACCGCATTTCGGATCAGGTCTTATTATTTTTGGGTTTTTTCAAATTTGTCTGTCCTTGGGTCCCTTTTGGATCATATATTTTTCTTCTGAATAGCCATGTATGAACATCAGGTTCGGGTAGGTTTTCTACAAATAAAAAATAGGACTTGATTCTATTTTCACCCTCAAGAAGCGATGCAAGTCAAAACAACTCAGCATAGAAGAGCAAAGCTTTGCCATTTCAAATAGGAGTCAATGACACTTGAGGCTTTGACTTGGGGTTTGCAATGTGCCTCAGCCACAAATACATGTTGGGTAATTGACGCCACACACAGTGTGGGTGAAACAAACACCGTAAGCCCCTACACACTGTACAGCAAGTCAGAGAAATCACAGTCAACCTACATCTGTCACACTCCAAAGCCCTGTGTGTACAGAGATCTACTGCAAGCCATGTCAGGCATTTGTGTGACTGTTCATCTGAGTGTGTGTGTGTGTGTGTGTGTGTGTGTGTGTGTGTGTGTGTGTGTGTCTGTGCGAGAGAATGCGAGATAGTGAGTGTGAGTCCGTGGGCGATAGTATGGGCACCTACTGTAATTTGAATGCAAAAGAAAGGCAATGATCCCAAAGAGAGAGAGAAAGTATGTGTGTGTGTGTGTGTGTGTGTGTTTTCACCCAGACAAGGTTTTAGAGTGATGATAGGATTAGATTAGGCTGACAGTAGCAACAAGGACAGCGTATGTCTGAAACCTCAGCTCTGGCAATCTGTGGATTAAGGTAGAGCAGAGATTCACACACATACACACACACACACACACACACACACACACACAGCTTCGCTCAGTTGTGTACACAGACAAGACACACAGCACAGTACACTATGTATATACACTGTCTTTCACAACTGCACACACATAATGTACCCAGACATTACATACAGGCAGGGACATGCACACACAACCCTCTCTTTCTAAAGGAACACACAAATATTCTTTTACACAGACACACACACACACACATGCAGCTGCTGCAAGACACAATAACCTGATGAACTCTGTTTTTCGCTTTTCCTGCCATCTAACTAAATCCCATATCCCCTAACTACCACCTCATGTCTCACACACACACACTCACAAACAAATCAACCAGCCGCCTACACGTACACTAACTGTGATTATGGGTCCTGAGGCCCACCCAGAGGTGGCAGGCACCGTACCACACAGTCAGCCTGTCTCCTAAAATTGTTTTCTCTTCAATCAACCTAGCGGGGCCAGTTTGTCATGCAAATGCGGCCCTGGCTTGCCTCCCTTTGTTGCCTTGACAGACTAGCGAGTGTGTTTGTGTAGGTGAGTGTGAAGTCTACAGAGCACCACTTTTCTCTCGTTTTTTTCTCCCTCTTCCAGTAATCCACAGAGTGCATGAATTACCATCTACATCTCTATCTTTACGTGTTCCTATCCAACTTTAACACTGTCTGTAAGTCATTCTCTTTGTTGCTCTCTCATTCTCCACCTTTCACTAGTTTAGCATCCATCCATTTTTTTCACTGATGATGTATTGAACTGTTAAATCTTGATGGAAATACCGAAAGTTCAGTAAGATTTCAACATTGTCTATATATTGATATGTGGATAACATAGTTAGCTTGACTTTATTGTTAATCATTTGACTCAAGCCTGGATTTTAAATTTGACTTAATTTAAATTAAGTCTGTAAAGATCGAAATTTTCAACCTGGTTCTTTTTCTTCTAATTGTGTCTAGTGATGTGTAGTTCATGAGTAAGTAGTTTAATGAACTACTTCTTTCCTATGAGCTAATATGAACTATTCCTCTCAGAGACTGAGTAAGTCGTTCATTTGGCCGCACATGCGCATTGCGCCACAATGTATGAGTTTGGTTTTTCCCAAGTGACAGCTCCACAGGCTCAGGATT